>PVHY01017197.1:0-31986 GCA_004024945.1 Uropsilus gracilis
AAAGAAAGAAAGAAAGAAAGAAAGAAAGAAAGAAAGAAAGAAAGAAAGAAAGAAAGAAAGAAAGAAAGAAAGAAAGAAAGAAAGAAATGTATTATCTCCACATAAAAGATGAAAAAAATAAACATTTATTCTGGGTATAGTCACTTGTTCCAGATCACCGAGCTTCTACCAGCCAGAGTCATAGTAAGGATCTTAAGGTTCTAATCCCCAGAGTCTTCCTATCATACGATCTGGCTTCATGTAACACCAAAACTTTTTTCATTTTGTATCTGAAATAACTTGCTGCAGAATAGCTTTAAGAGAAAATTCTAACATGCATTCTCCAGTGAGATTCAGATCACAAAGACCCTTGATTACAAAGACCAGTCAAAACAGCCTGGACTTTATCCTGTGAAGAGTCTGACTCTAAGTTAGACATCAACCTTTTGAACATGATACACTAAAAACAGCTTCTGAAATGATGTGACTCAGTCTGCTTTTTTGATTTTTTTTTTTTTATGCTAAGGCTATAGCTGAGTGGAAAAATAAATAATCTCTCATTTTATATTTGGAAGGATCACATCTGTATTTTTTTATGTTCTTCATTTTAACTTGGGAAAAAAAAAACATGAAGAAATTGCTAATAAATATACCCACACTTAACCTCATTTTATATAGTACCATGCAACCAGTTTCTTAGTCCAAGAAGCTTCCCAGGACCAAACATTCAAAAACATAAATTCTGAAACTAACCTCTTAAGTTATATACTGCATATAACTGTATTTTCAAACAGGACCCCATGTTACACTTGGTCATTGCTTCAAAAATTATAAGTTGGGTATTTATTTCCTCATATGACCAATTTAATAAGAAGAGGCTGAGACCCCAGACCAGGTCTCATAATATATCTGAAGGATTTTTACTGATAGGACTAGCTCAATAAAAAAACACAATGTCCAGGGGCTAAGACTAGGCCTCCGAGATCATCTAGATGGAGCGTAGGGCTGTCAACCAGTCACAGACTGGTAGTCACAACCTGTGATGCTGAGTCCAAGTTCAAGAAGAATGAATGGAGTGGTCAATGAACAATGTCTGACTTCATAACGTATTCATTATTGCATGCCAACTGCATTGTGATACGCCAGAAATAAGACAATATGTAAGAAGAAACCAATGTTTCTTTCTTGGCATTTAGAAGAAACAAAGGTTTTAGGAAAAGTTCTATATTATATCTGTTCACTCAACAAGTCTTAATGAGTGTTTGAAGGTACTGTAGAAATATTTAAACGGTTAAAAATGTCTTCCTTTAAGAAATACAAACAGGATGGATGCCACAGGTGGGTATTTACAAGAAAGGGTAATGTGAAAAGGCCAAACCAGAGTAAAAGGGGACTAAAGAAGCTCACATTCACAACCAGTTGGTCAAAAGTTCATTTGAGTTTTGCCTAGCTGCCACACATTACTAACATATGTCTAGATTAGAAATATGGGAACCTCCAAGAATAAGAAATAATTACACTTCCCTATGTATTCTAAAACTATGATTTTTCAACAAAAATTCTTTAAATAAAATCTATTCTTCAGTAAAATTAATTTTTGTAAGATCTTTCAATAAAATCTACTTTTGCAAAGAACAGGACAGAGAAAATCAAGTATTATCAAACAAAACAGTCAATGTATATATCAGTATTTTCACAAAAATAAATCAGTTATTCCAAAAGGTAAAAAGTCTTACCTGTCAAATCAATTTGCAATTTGCTGATGTCTTTGGCAATATTGAACTGATCTTTTGCTTTCTTATATTCATAATAATATAAATATATATAGGCACATTCCAGATGGAATTGAATAGCCAAATATCGACCAGAATCACCTACAAACAGATTCTCTAGCTTCATCACTGCAAGAGAAAAAAATGGAACATTAAAAAAAATGACAAAAATAAACATCCATCAATGCATAAAATGTTAAGTTCATAATATATTAAGTATATTATATAGACATATATGGTACATAGCCCCAACTCTTAAACTTTAAATATGGAAGATGAGGAACACACACAAAATAATTGCAGTTAGCACCCCCTAAGCACTACGTTTTCCAAGCACAAAACTATAAATACCTAATAAATAGATTAGTTGATAGTTTCCCACATAAAGAATGTAGAAGGGGTAGAGTGGGAGCATGCACCAGGAATAGGTGTGAACCTATTCCACTAAATTATACCAAGTATTACAAACTGATGTTACTTCAAAAAAAATAAAAATGCATACACATAAGGGGAGAAAAGGTGAATTTTCCCTTTAAAAGAAAAAGAGAAATATCTAGATATATATCAAATGCCATATGAATGATTATTGGCTTAGTAGCCTGATTCAAATTTATTTGTCAAAATACTTAAGACAGAGAATGGGAAGATAATAAACTAATAACATAGGCTCTAACATGAAATGATGGTGAAAATTAATTATATCTAATACAGGGGTTAGCTGGCACACACCAAGCTGCAGGAGGCGTCTGATAGATAAGAACATCCCTGGACAAAAAATCACAATCACCAATGTTCCCATTTGTGATTCCATAGTGGAAACAAAGCAGTCCACAAAACAAATACATAATGAACGCATAGAGAATGTACTCTACAGGTCCAAAGACTTAAAATCAGCTTTCTATCTCCCAACCAGAAAGGGAAGTGAGTCATGGAAAGTCCACTCTGCTATGCACCAAGTACTTTACATGTCCTTTGACTCCCATAGCAATATCTGTGAGGTTGACATTAACTTCATTTAACTCATCAGAAAACTGAGCTTAGACAGTCTGTTGACTAGTCACCTCAGTCATTAACTGGCAAAGCCAGGATTTGAATCCAAGCTTGTTAGAAAAAAGGGAAAAGGGTGTTAGGAAAGGAAAAACAAAGGTGTATAGGTGATGGTACAAAACCTGATCACCTTTCTCACCTAATACTCAGACAAACCTCTTCTGTCTTATCATGAGCTAAACTCAAAATGAGTCTGAAAAAGAGATGTGTGTCTGTAAACTACCAGTTCTTTGAAGAATTCTCCAAACTCAAACAGAATAGTTTAGATGTATATGTCGTACTTCAAAAGGCAAACAAGCATCAGACATAAACTTCATTGTGAAAACTCTCCAGTTGATTTTCTATCTAACATCTAAACTCAAGGAAATCTGGACCTGGTATTTTCTTTTTTCTACCCATTACTCCTGGGTATCTACCTTCACTCTCAGAAATATCATCATCTATGATCTTAGCACAATTACCAAATGACACAATTTTGCTCAGCTGTCAATGACAACTGTAAATGTTTTGGATGTAAACATGTATGAAAGAATATGATACATAGCCAAGGTTTTTAAAAATCCTCTCTCAAATATCACAGAAAGACTATTCTGCATTTAGGTACACTATAAATAGCTCATACAAGTCTAGGGGAAAATACCAAATTTAAACTACCCTAATAACATATATCTCACATAAACACTCAAAACCAGTTGTCTGTGTCTTATCTTCCCTCCCACCTAAAATATACTAAAATATATCAAGTACATAAGTATGTATAATATGCAATTATAACTGGCTTTGATTTGTAATTCTATGTTTTTTCTGTAACTCAAGGGTTCAGGGATGAAATATTATTAGATAAAGTAGGGGAGTAGATTTTGCTTCTTAAGAGTCTCATATTTAGATTCTTCCAGCAGTCAATAAAAACAACTTCTAAGCCGGGCACAGTGGCTCATGCCTGTAAGCTTCAGCCTATAAAGCAGCTGAGGCTAGAGATCGCAGTTCAAGTCCCACAACACAGCGAGACCTAGTCCCAAAAATTAGCTGGGCGTGTGGCGTGCACCTGTGATCCAGCTACCTGGGAAGCTGAGGCTGGGGACTGCTTGAGTCCGTGGTACCCCGGGCAACATGAGCCTGCGTTTCCATGGGCAAAAGTAGCAAGACCTAGTCTCAAACAAAAACAAAAACAAAAACAAAAACCAACTTTTAAAAGCCAAATTTGGAAATTAATATATTTGTATCTGAATAATTATACTGCAGGAAAAAATAAGAAACTCTCAGTGAGCAACAACTAAATGAAAACCAAAATCTTAGCAATTAAGCTTTCTCTGGAACTATACCCTGTGATGAAGCTATCTATTAACCCTGAGGGGGCACATATGTCTATTCCCTGCTAGATAACCAGCACCATTATATTAGGGCTCCATAAACATCCTTGCAGTATTTTGAAACCCTTATAATTACAACTAAATATATGATGAACTATGAAATTGTTATATTAAGGACTTAAAACCTTCAGATCACTATCACCAAAGAGATGGAAAGCTAATATCCTAATGTTATAGCACCTAAAAATCTGTTTAACCCACCTCTGGACACACAAGCCCTCATACTGTGCTCCAGCCATTCCAAACTACTGGAATTCCCAAACGCACAAAATGGCTGGTTTTTGTGCCTCTCTGCAGGTCTTATACACATCCTTTCCAACTTCTCCACCTAGTAAATTCTTACTCATTTTATAGGCATCAATTCAAGAAAAGCTACTTAGTAAATAAAGTTCTCTGAGTTCCCAAGTTTAGACTAATCACATCTTTACTTCCTTCCTCTTTAGTCCTTATTTTCTACCTGTTACTTTAGCCCCATCCCACTGAGTTCACTGTTATTCTAAGGAACGAGCACAGCAACTAGAATACAGCAAACATTCACTAAGCAAGCATTACTAAATTAAGTATCAAACTTGGCAGGACACAAAGTCAAAGATGAAACTGGGAACAGTTAAAGCTTCTCCTAATTTAAAAAAAGTGACAAGGTGAAATTGATGCTTAGAAAAACCAACCCATGCCAATATTTGGAGAAAAGGAATAGAGACTAAGAAAGCACCTACAAGCCAGGTGTTTCAAATATGATGTGATAATGATAGGAGATTTGAGTGACTAAAGGGCTGGTCACACAGAAGATAAGACCTATCCTGTTATTCTCTCTTCTCAAAAACAAAGCTACCCAATCAAACTTTCATTTTGGATAGTTATGCTGTCCAAAAGGATAGCTATTAGCTACACATGGCTTCAGAGCACTAGTAACATGGCTAGTAAAACAGAGGAACTGAATTTTTGTATGTCATTTATTTTATTTCTATTTAAATAGTCACCTGTGGCTAGTGGCTACTGCATTATACAGCACAATTCTAATAGCAGGGCTATTAGTTGAGACAGGATAGCTAAACAGTGCATAAAAATAAAACTGTACTGTCATTATTAGATGTTAGAATTCTGCAGTTTGGAGAATTGAAATGGAGAGAGGAAGATTTGATGATAGAAACTCCAAATATAATTCCAGTTCCTGAGCAATCTCTGAGTCTTAATTCTTTGTAAAATGATTTCGTTAACCAGACAAGATAAACTCTAAAAGGGCTTTCCAAACTAAAGACTTCAGACTTAGACTAGCATAAGAGTTGTAGAAATGGAAAAGAAACATGGATACAGGACCCTTAATGGAGAACTGACAATATTTATATTATGTATATATACTATATTAATATATATGTATATGTATGTATATTTATATAATATATATTTATAGTATATATATATTCTTATATCATTGTAATCCAAAGTTCTCCCAAAATAATGTCAACCATGATATTTGTGCTCATCCCTCCCCTGAATTCATCTTCCCTTTCTCCCCTTCCCTTGCTATATGCTTTAGTTCTGCTGCCAGTTTGCTAGTTTTAACTTTTTCTTGTCCTTTTGTTTGCTTTCCCTATATTTCATGTATAAGTAAGACCATCCAGCATTTCTTTTTCTTTCTAGCTTATTTCCACTAGCATGATTCCTTCTAGTTCCATCCATGTTGTCACAAAAGACATGAGATTGTCTTTTCTGACTGCTGAATGATATTCCACTGCATAAAAATAAAACAACTTTTTGATCTATTGGTCTGTTTGGGGGCATTTGGGTTATTTCCATAACCTGCTTGTAAATAGTGCTGCAATAAACAAAAGTACAGGCATCCTTTTGAATCAGTGTCTTTGTATCTTTTGTGTAAATTCCCAGAAGTGAAATTACTGGATCAAATGGTATTTTCATTTTTAGTGGTCTGATGGTCCTCTACACATCTTAAGGAAAAGCTGATAATATGTAAGAACTGGATAGATACGCAGAAAGATGGAATTCATCACTGAGTCAACTACAAATAAAACTTTGAGCTTTTGGTGACTGAAGCTTTAAATTAAAAGAGCAGCATGCTCACCCAATAGACATATATTCACTATTTTAATAAATCAGTAGGCTCTCCATGGAAATGAATATTTATGACATTCTGGATCATAATGTAAACCACTTCAGTTAAGACATAAGTTAAGGTCGGGTACAGGGGCATGTGCCTGTAAGCGGCAGCCTAAGAAGCCGCAGCGGGGACCAGGGATTGAGGTTCAAGTTCTGCTCGGGGCAACATAGCAAGACCTAGTTTCAAAAAAATAGCTGGGCGTGGCGGTGTACACCTGTAATCCCAGCTACCTGGGAAACTGAGGCTGAGGATTGCTTGAGTCTATGGTATCCCGGGCAACATGAGCCTGCAGTTCCACAGGCAAAAATAGTGAGACCTAGTCTCAAAAAAAAAAAAAAAAGACATAAGTTAAAACGCTTTTCTCATGACATTACTTCATACAACTTAAAAGGAATTTCCTAACAGTAATTATAGTTGATCATATTTAGCATATTGAACAATATTCATACCAATATCAATTTTATTTTTGTAAATCAGTCACCAAGTAACTCACCTCCTGAACAACTATTTATTGTGGAAACAATCTAACCACAGAGTCAGAGAGCTTACTGTGGATGTTACAATGGAATTCTCAGACCAAGCACTGTAGTTTTTCTTAAGACAGGCAATTCCTTCATGAGCTCATCTTCAAGGAGCTAAATCACACTATTACATCTCATGTACCATATGGGACAGTTTTCAGTACCAGATCCTACTACAGAGTTGTACTACAGAGTTCATTTTGATACAAAGTCCCCACTGAGGCAATATTATTATGAGAAGATTCAAAGTCCCACAGGCTATTAGGGTGGTATTAATCTTCTCATGACTTCTATTTCACTTTTTGAAAAACTCTTATACAGAAGTTAATTCAGATAAAAACTGCTATCAAGAAGCAGCACAAATAGGGAAGTTCCCCTATAAAGTGCATGAATACATAGATCAGTAAGTATTAGTCAGTATTAATCAACAAATGCATATTAAATATTATTTTTTCTATGCCTGTTACCTAGAAACAAGCTAAATTGGCTCATAAAAATCTTTTGTAAGAGTAAATGTATTAAAGCAAAGATTTTGTGGAAAAAAGAGATTGCCTTTCAGCTCTGTTACATTAGAAATATCATTATACAGAAAAGTAAATTTCTTACACTTAAAAAAAAATCTCTCAAATATCAAGTTTAAATTCCACTGAAACATACACACTTTTTGATTTATACAAGAGTTAAGCACAGAATAAACATTTTTTCATATATATAAAGTTTGATATAGTATGTCCTTGTTTGTTCCCATTTTATTTTACCTGAAATCCTGAAAGAATATAAACTAAGTTCTGGCCGGGCATGGTGGCATGTGCCTGTAAGCAACAGCTTATGGAGTCGTGGCTGGGTCTGGGGATCGTGGTTCTAGTCCCGCCTAGGGCAACACAGAGAGACCTAGTCCCAAAAAAATAGCTGGCGTGGTGGCAGGCACTTGTAATCCTAGCTACCTGGGAAGCTGAGGCTGGGGAATGCTTGAGTCCGTGGTACAACGTGAGCCTGCACTTCCACGGGCAAAAAATAGTGAGATCTAGTCTCAAATAAATAAATAAATAAACAAAGTTCTGGCATAAGCAATATAAATGAATCAATTACTTCTGATATAATTCTTTGTGTGCAATAGGTGAAGGTTTTTCCTACAATGGAAGTGGAAAGGAGCCCAAAGGAGGTGGACTTTGGATACCAAAAGTCAAATCCCTTCTCTGTTAACACCGGAGCTCATTACTGAGTCTAGGTTCACTTACAGTCACTACCAGAGATTTTCTTTTTGCTTTGCTTTTATTTGTAACTTTTGCCAAGCACATAAAAATCATTCCAAAAACCCAGAGACAGGAGTGCAAATTTGCAACAAATACAATGGGAGGTATTTATATGATATCTGGTTTATAATTATTTGGTAAATAAAAGAGAACATAAGTCTCTATGCAAGAGAAACAAAAGAAAATATAAACAAATGGAACTACATCAAACTATAAAGCTTTTACACAATGAAAGAAATCATCATTAAAACAAAAAGATGTACTAAACAGAAGATACTTTTCAAACTATGTATCAAACAATGAGCTAATACCCAAAATACATAAACAACTCAACAACAAAAAAATATATATCCCGATTAAAAACTGGGTAGCAGAGCTGAACAGGCATTTCACCATGGAACACATACAGTCAACAGACACATGAAAAGATCATCTAGTCTCTTTCTCTGGCATTCCAGCAACCTCCAGTCTCTTGGACAGCCCCCACCAGCGAGCTCCAAGTTGCCCATCCTCTGCAGGTGATCTAGGAGATGTCAACTTGCACTTTGCAGATAAAGAAGCTAAGAGCAACCACAACACAAAACTGAGAAAACACACCTGCCAAAAGGGAATAGATAATAATCTTAATAATAACGAATAATGAATAAAAACCTGAGATTCACACAGACAAAGCCACTCTCCAGGAAATATTATCAGGGGAACAGGGAAAAAACGCAGATGTTATAGAAAGAGACAATACCCAAACCAAAAAATAAACTCAACTGAATATGAAAAAAAGTTTGCCCTCCATGCAAGTGATAAGGATCTGATAACAAAGATCCACAAAGAACTCACATAATTTAGCAAAAAAAATTAAAAAGTTCAATCAAAAGATGGGGAGAACTAAAAAGACTCTTCTCTAAAGTGGAAATACAAATAGTCAATAGGCATATAAAAAATGCTCAACATCACTAATAATCAGCGAAATGCAAATCAAAACCATAATGAGATACCATCTTATACCAGAAGAATGGCCCATTTCAAAATAAGAGGCAACAAGTACTGGCATGGATGTGGAGACAAAGGAACACTTTTACATTGCTGGTAGGAATGCAAACTGGTCAAGCCACTATAGAAAGCAGTGCAGAGGACCCTCAAACAACTGAAAATGGAACTACAATTTGATCCAGAAATCCCACTTCTGGGAACCTACCCAAAGGACACCAAAACATGAAGATATCTGCACCCAGATGTTTATTGCAGCACTATTTACAACAGCCAGGATATGGAAATAACACGAATGCCCCAAAATGGAACAAAGGTTGAAAAAAGGCATGGTATATTTACACAACAGAATATTATTCTGTAATTAAAACTGATAAATATGGTGTATTTATGGTAACATGGATGAACCTAGAGGGAATCATATTAGCGGGAATAAGTCAGAATGAAAAAGAAAGAAACTATATGCTCTTACCAACAGATGGGATATAAGTCTAACAAAAAAAAGGCCAGGAGAAAATCAAAACAAGCTGACAACAGAACTGGGGCAAGCAGCTAAGGAAGGAGAAGGGGGAGGGAAGAGGGAGAAGTCAGAGAAGGGAAAAGCACAAGAATATCAAGATGAAGGCTCATGGGCAATAAGGTGGAGGGAGAACCCCAGGTAATGCAATGATGCGCCACACACACACACACACACACACACACACGTAAACAACAAAATGAATAATAAAAAAAACTTATAAAAAAAGATGGTCTATAATGCTTTGTTCCCTCCCAGAGCCCTCCACAATGCTTTTTTCCCAGCTTTTACATTTTATTTATTTATTTATAATTAATATTTTTTTAATTTTGGATTTTGTACAACACGATTGTGTAATTGTTGATCTCCATGGGATTACCCACCCCACCACGCCCCCTCTGGTCTCTTTGTCTTTTTTCTTTTTGTTGTTGTCCATGTTTAGCCCTTTCGTCTTTTTTTTTTAACTTCATTGGCCATTCCGAGCACCTTTGGCTTGTATCCATGCTTCTTGTTTCTTTTTTTTTTTTTTTTTTTTTTGAGACTAGGTCTCGCTATTTTTGCCCATAGAACTGCAGGATCTCGTTGCCCGAGGTAGGTACCACAGACTCAAGCAATCTCCAGCCTCAGTTTCCCAGGTAGCTGGGACGACAGGCGTGCGCCACCATGCCCAGCTATTTTATCGCTACGGGCCCCGGGTGGGACTTGAACCGTGATCCCTAACCCCAGCCGCTTCATAGGCTGAAACTTACAGGCACGAGCCACCAATGCCTGGCTCATGCTTCTTGTTTCTTGGTGGCTGTTCTTTCTGTTGTTTTCTACCTCATTTTGCTGCTCCATCCCATTCTGTTTCAGGTCTTTGGCTCTGGGGACCTGACTCCCAGTCCTATGTTTTAGTAGAGCTGCTCCTCGATGGGGACAGCCATCGGCTGATGGTAGGTCTCCTACTCTTCTTTTTAGGAGCTTTGCTGTGGGACCACTGCCGTTCTGCAGGCGTCCTTCCTCTGGCAAAGGGAGTGTGCTGTGCGGGGGTTTTTGGTCACAGCTTCCCAGTGAGTGGTAGGCATAGTTCTTTCATGTTTGTTCTCACAATTTATTGCTCCGTGAACTTACCTTACTCTTTTAAAGTCTTTCTTGCTGTTCCTTGCCTCTTCTGTTTCTGTGGTCGAAGTTTGTCTCAATGTACTTATTGCTGGTGTGGACTGCTTGGAGTGGAGGCTAAATGAGAGGCGACTGTGGTGTACCACCCACACCCTCCACTCCCCTCTGCACACTGCGCTCTGCTTCTTGGCAGGCCTCAGGTGTGCGGTGCCCACGCACCAGCTGTCCCAGATGGTCTCAGGAAGCAGCCCCCATCCACGCCCCAGCCCTAGCCCCACCACATGGGGAGGATGAAAGCCAGTCACGCAACAGGCGCAGTGGTGGCTGATGTCCGAGTGGCCACAAGCCTGGGCCAAAACTGGCCCAACGCAGCAATGGGAGGTAAGTTGGGACGGCCCCTCCGGACCAAAGACCGCAGCTCCATCCCACCTACCCTCCAGAGGCAGACAGAGCCGGTGTGTGCTGGCGCAGTGGTCCTGCCATCATGGTGGGGCCATGCTACACCCTTACAATGCTTATTATTAGGACAAAATAAATCAAAACCACAGCAAAATTTCACTTTATAGTGGTAAGAATGGCTATTATCAAAAGAGTCAAGAAAAAACAGGTCTTGGCAAGAAAGCAGAGAAAAAGGAATTTTCATGCACTATTGGTGGGAATGTAAATTGATACAGTCACTACAGAAAACAGAATGAAATTCCTCAAAAAGTTAAAAATAGAGCTCGTATATGATCCATGATCCAGTATGATCCAGCTCTTATATGATCTTATATAATCCCACTGCTGAGTATTCATTCAAAACTATGCAAACATTACCTGTTCATTGCCACTATTCTCAGTAACCAAAATATGGAAACAACTCAAGTACCCAAAAATGGATAAAAAGATAAAGATGTAATATACGTACACAATGTAATACTACTCAGCCATTAAAAAGGTGAAATCTTGCCATTTATGACATAGATGGATCTTAAGGAGATTATACTAAATAAAATAAGACAAATACTGTATGAATTTATTCCCTCAAGAAATATAAAGTAAAAAGCAAGTGAACAAACAAAACAAAAAGAAAACCTTTAGATTTCATTGAAAGAATGGTGGTTACTAGGGGAGAATAAAGGGAAAAGAAAGCGCAGAAGGGATGATAGGTGTTGACTAGGCATGTGGTAGTGGTCACAGTGAGATACACACAGATGTTGAGATGAGATGTACTCCTGAAGCCTACACAGTGTTGTGAACACATATTACCTCAAAAAAAAAAGTATACTTTCAATTTATATTTTATAGACTTTTTATATGTACACTATATATTACAATAAAAAATACTAAGACAAAATGTAAAAACGCCTACCTACCCATTGTCATTCTATGTAAAACATATTTTCTACCTAGAGTTTAAAAAAAAGCCTTTCTTCATGTCAATAAGACATAAAATAACTTCCTTTCTGCAGATAACTTGGCACAATATACTCTAGCTTTAGTTAAGAATTTTTTTAAATAAAGGAAATTTACATTTGTTTGCAATGAGGCTTCTTAAAGAACAAGGAAAAAAATTAGACTATCTTTAAGCAATCTGTAACAAATATCATGGAAAACTAGTAATCACCCTTTTTAAATAGGTTTCAGAAATATTACTGCCTATTTTTAAAATTCAAAGATGGTAAGATAGTCCTAGTAATCTATATTACACATCCAGAAAAAAATAAGTAAAAAACCAACCTCAAACAGAAAGTTACTATTACCAGTGAAAAAATAAAATGTCTCAGTCAATGGAGCTATGCACACACTAAACAAAATCTGCTAACTACCTTGATCAATGCAGCCTTCAGTAAGAGCAAAGAGTTGAGGTGAGCGCTCTTCAAGCAACTGCTGATGAATATTCACACATCTCAGTGTCCACCAGGGCAAACTCTAGAAAAAGGAAGATACAATACCACAAAGTCAAAATAAATGGTTGTTTTGGGGAAATTTTTTCATTGTAATTGAAATTAGTTCTTAGAATTTTTCTATATATCTGTGATAGTAAATTTATTCTTCAACAACCTTATCCATCCACTGCCACATCTTTGGTAATAATATTTAAATCTGCTTCTACATGAGCCACACAAATCACATCTCACCTTTGTTCTCTCAAAGCATGTGCTGTTAGCCAGTTAGGCTTCTGAATACCATGTCCAAACCTTGTCCTTGAAATATTAACCTAGACTCATCTTGCTATGCCTTGCCACTCTATCAGTACCTCAGCCCGAGGACTAACTCCTCTAGTAGAGTTCTTGCAAGAAGCTCCTGTGAGGGTGATGCTTTCCCTCATCTAAATTTCAAACAAATTATTTGCACCATCCTTTGCAAGCATCTCCCACCTTCTTCAGGCTTGCCACCCCTAATTTTCAGTGCTGTCCAACATCTAGTCAAGATGATAAGAAATCACATCTTATCACTGTATCCTCCTCAAAGCAATGTATATTGTATTAAAGACAGAGAATACCTTGGGTTCAGATATTCCCCTAAACTGGGTCTTCTAGATCTTTATGTATGTGCACGTGTGTGCAGATTACAAGTATTAATTTTCATAGGCTCAAAAAGGATCAAGAATGATCACGTAGTGAATCATCTGACTGATTATAACTATGTTGGTATGAATTACATTGCATGAAGGATTAAGAAATCATTTCTTTTCAAATTATGTATATACTAATAAGAAGTCATGCTTAATTACCAAAAGCATTTTTTTACTTAAACTTCAATTTCTTTATTTGATTAAGCAGTAGTGCCTGGTTCCCTTCTAAAACACTATTCACCATAACTGTTGCAATAACAATGCAATCTCACGTGAATTTGACTCCACGAAAAAATAATTTCCAGTTATAATAATTGTTTCCTCAGTCAATATAAGCAAAGGTAAAATTAACACATAGAAGGAAATTTCACATTAAATTATTGCTTCATTTTCATTCTAGTCTTACACTAAAGCTAGTGAAGTCAATTTACATTTAAAAATTATCTGTCCCTTATCTGCTGTCAACAATAAATAAATCAGGTTTGGCATATTCATCCGTTTTATAGGCACAGGAATTTAGACAGACCTAGTGAAAGAGAAAGCTCTTTTAAGAAAACATATAACTCCTAAAAATCAGATTCACAAATTTAACTCTTGATCTAAAATCTTTATAAAAAGAAGGGGGTGGTTGTGGTCTGAAACAAAGAAATAAACCCCGGCCTGCTTCTCTACTAGAAATTGTGTCTTCTATTTGCCAAGGATTGTTTAATAGAAAATTAGAGCATTAATAAAAAAAAGAAAATAAAGCCTTGTTTTAGATCATCTGTAGACCCTCTCTCCTGATTATAGCACTTATTACAGAATGTTCTGACTGATAAGTCACAGTAGGCGACAACCTCCCAGAAGTCAGGTAGATTGAGTATATGCAAAGAGCACCCAATAAATGTTCACCCACTTCCTCTGTTTTATAAATAAGGAAACAGACATTACAAGCAAAGAACAAGCATAGCTGCTTAGTGGCTGATTCAGACAAACTGGTCTAATTTCAAAACCAAGACTCTTCACACAATACTTATACATTCCTAAGAGGATAGTCTACATACTTCACAGATTAGTTTGTGGTGAAAAATTATCTTCTTTTATGGTGCCACAAAAATGATATAATAATAATGATATATTTCTTAAAAGTCTAACTATTCAAAATTAATTTGAAAGGCTAAAATAAAAAAATTCAAGTATGTAATGCTTTTTTATGGTTTCATCTTCAGTTAGCAATGAAGTCATCTCTAACCTCAATATTTAAACAATATGAAATTAAATAATATGAAAGTCCCAAGGGAAATGTTTTAATTGAAGTAATGTTTTAATTGAAAGGCAAGATTTTGGATAAAATGACTGCTGCACACTGACATTCAAAATGAAACACCATTTCAAACATAAGTATAAAGTAGTTAATCTGCCAAGATTCAGTAAGCTTGCAACCTTACAGAGTATGACTTCCACAACCTACAGTTCACACATTGACTTGATCTCCTAAGTTACTGACAGTACATGTATCTTTTCTTTCAAATAATACTAAACACACTTGCTGATGGAAGTTTTCCACCAACAAAACTTAAAATTGCATCACTCACTCATCAATGACCGGTCATTAGTCACTCTATATAGAAAATAATGCCACATGCTGTCTACACTGCTTTCACACAAGATGCAGAGTTGAACAGTTGCAGAGTTCACAGCATATTGCACAGCTGACATCACTGATCTTCCACTGACTTTTTGCCCCATATTTAAGATTCACAGAATATTTATTCACATATGTACACATACTTTCATATAATCCTATTAAAAGCTAAATACCATTTCATTTTATATTAGATGAATCTCACAAAAGGAAAAAGGTTTTCCTTCTTTTCATACCATTTTAAATATACACAATGGACTACTACTCACTTATCAAAAAAGATCCACACTTCATTGTGACAACATGGAAGGTATTATAATAAGCAAAATCAGACAGAGAAAGACAATAACAGATGGTGTCATTCATAATTGAAATATAGAGACCAAACAAAACATCAGATAAAACCAAACTAAAAAATTGACCCTTGAAAGCTGACTGTAGAATAGAGGCTTCCAGGGCTGAGGTGGGGGGAGGGGAGGGAGCGAGGGAAGTAGGTGGAAAGAAAGGAGAAAGATCAGTGGAGAGGAAGCATAGTGGTCTATGATGGTGGTAGACTATGGGTGATTTGGTGGTAGATGTGCTGTGCTAGTGATATCTGAAAGAGGGACCCTGTACTTCTAAAATATAAATGGAAACAAATGGTACCTCAGTAAAAAAAAAAAAAAAAAAAAAAAAAAAAAAAAAAAAAAAAAAAAAAAAAAAAAAAAAAAAAAAAAAAAAAAAAAAAAAAAAAAAAAAAAAAATTTTTAATTTAAAAAAAGGGAGAAACAGAAAAAAAAAATCTTAAAGACTTAGAAAACAAATATACCACAATATTGTTGAAGTCACACTTTAAGTCTAATGCTAACCAGCACAAAAGTCTCCCAGCTACTTTTCTTCCCTTACCTTGATAGCCATCAGTTTATGTCTTACATTCACTAGAATAACTCGTGCCAATAACAGCAGTATGGGCTGTGAGGTCAGGCTGTAGATGGATTCACCATCGAGAAGAAGCAGATTTAGAACAACTGTGTCCAGTCCTCTGACCTGAAAAAGAAAATTTAAAATATTAATCATGCCAAGTAATAAAACATTTTTTCCTATTAATTCAGTTTTAAGAAAAAGGCATTAGTGAGTAACATGGCTACTGGCACTGGACAGATCACAACTAAAATCTGCCCTTAGAGGGACAGGTAGCATCCTCTCGTCCAGAAGGCCCAGGGGCATGCAGGCCAGCTGCACACAGCTGGGGGTAGCCCAGTCAGCCTGAGGTCTCCATGCAGGGCGGGGCTCTGCCCCTTCTACCTCAGGTTCGGGTGGGAGGGGCCACACCCCTTCCAGGTCGCTGCGCCTGGGAGGCCCCGGACAGGTAGCGTTCTCTCATCAGGAGGGTGCAAGGGCGTGCAGGTCAGCTGCACTTCCGCTGGGGGTAGCCAGGTTAGCCAGGAGGCCTCCATGCGGCCCGGGGCTCCCACCTTTCCACCCCTAGCCAGCGGAGAGTAAGGGCAGAGAAGACCTCGGAATAAGCCCCACCAAGTCTGGAGAGCCCAGGAGGGGGGACGGATGGGGTTGTAGCCCCATCCACCAGTGGATGATTGTTGCACGCCAGCCATCTGCAGTCCAGATCGGCCAAGGCATTTGTCTCCAGGCTCCAGCCCAAGGGGGGATTGGGATGGCACATGCATAGACATCTGGACTTCGCCCCCATGCAAGGAGGTACTGGCACGCAGGTGGGTGAGGAGGGGTGGGAGGGTAGGGGGTGTCCCCTCCATTTCATCACTCTCCAGCTAATTTTCAGGAGGAACAAGAACATATATAACACAAACCCCAACATAAAATTGGTGAGGGACCAGGTGAAAATTCAGCCCACAAGAGTCAGCTGGACACAGCAGATGGACAATCAAAAGAACCAACCCAGGAGAGACAGGAGAAACATCTATAGGAACACGATATCATGAAGCGCACCTATGCACTCGCTGGGTCTGGAAGACCCAAGACCTCATTTCAGAGATGCTTTCTAGGAGAGTAAGGCGCCCCTCCCCATTTTACGGAAGAGGAAAGGAAAGCCAAAGACTGGTGAATCGACCCCACAGAAAAGCTGCAAACTGAGGCAGAGGAGATGATCTACAATGGCCAATCACAATTGCCTGTATCCACAGAGAAACTTCTTCACTGGCAATGGCAGGGGATGAGACCCCTCTACACCTGATGCCAGAACCATAAAGTAAAGCAGCAAAACAACAAAGATGGGGTTGGAGAAGACAGCCTCCAATGAGAAAGCATGGACAGACCACAAATAAAAATGGACTGGCTGCCCAGTGCAAAATTAAGACTGAAAACCTACCATCAAGGCTCACCTGGTTCTGAGGACAGAGTCCTTCACCCAATGAAAGAACACTGCCGCAGGAAAGAAAGAGACTAATGGACTTAACACAGACTAGCAAACAACAGAGTGGGATGTGAAAGAATAGAGGGGGCACCTGAGGGAGGGAGGTGGGGGAGATATCCCTAAAACCATTTACTGAGTTTGTGATTTAAAGAATTAAAAATTAAAATTTAAAATTAAAAAAAAAAAAGATCTGCCCATAGAGGTTTATAAATCCAGTCCACCCTAATAGATGACCACCTGCCTGCTGGTACTTTCAGAGGAACATCAAAATCAAAAAAGTGATGGTACTAAAACATAAGTATATAAGTCTTTATAGACTTACGTACAACAAAATATCGCAATAAAAATCATCCCTTTGTTATTTACATTAAACACCTATATTTCACTGATGCATTCATAACTAGCTGGCAAATGTTATTACAAACACATCTGCTCCTTTAATCTTATTAAGCTATCCCAACAGAATCCAAAGTCCTCTTTCCCACAAACAAATGCTCTTTTCCAACTATATCTCTGCTCATATACTACCCAGAATGTTTTTCTTTCTCTTTTCTACCTACTAATTTCCTTATCACCCTTCAAGTTCTAATTCAAAGTTCACTCTTGCCTAAAATGACTTCTCTGACAAAAAAATTCAATTTCCATAAACATCTTCACTCATTTCAGTATTTTTATACCTAATACTTCATACAACCCATTTTTGTATTCCTCTGCCTATATAATATTGAAGCACCTGACTGAAGAGGTTCTTCTATATTCATACAGGAGAAAGAATACTGGATTTGAACCAGATTATGTTGATTCCAATCCCACAACTACAAGATTCTTGACAAGTTTTGGTTACCATTTGAAATTCAGGCTTTGTATCTGTAGAATTCATCAAACTGATGAAACATTTGTGAATTAAGCACTGTTTGAGTCACACACACACGAGAGCAGAGCAATTATTTATCACTATTTGGTGGATTGCTAATCTACACTACCAGGTCAGAGAAGTCAGAAACTGTTACATGCAGAATAAGAGGCTATCAGATGTCCCATATAACTAAATTCCTATAGGTCTCTCTATTTTTGCCCGTGGAACCGCAGGCTCACGTTGCCCCAGGGTACCACAGACTCAAGCAATCCCCAGCCTCAGCTTCCCAGGTGGGTGGGATTATAGGCTGCCACCTACAGGTATGCGCCACCATGCCTGGCAGATTTAGTCATTTCTTATGAAACCCTTTGTATAGATTAAATTTCCTTTTTAGGCATACAATGCAGAAGAAGATCTTTTAACCTTTTAATATAATTTAAGGTCAGCGTTATGAATGTCAATTATTCTATGGCAATAGAATATAATGACTTACAAAACTTAGGTGCATAGAACTAGTTGTAGTTTTCAGGTTTTCAACTATTTTTGTACTTCTCTTTCTACTCCAACATCAAATTATTAACATTTATCTCTTAAAGTACCATTTCCCTTTCATTTGTGATTTCTAATTCTGGGAAGCCAGGTAACAATATAGAGTTCCCTTCTACTGAATAAATTGTGGATACTAAGGGGCCCTGTTTCCACAGTTATCTTCAAGATCTCTGAGGAAACTGGATAAATCAAAGTCACCATACTTCTTTTTAGAGTATATCATACTCACCAACTTCTATGCATAGTGCTCAAAAGTTCCTAAGAAATTCAAACTGCAACTGAAATAGGTTAATGTTATCTTCATACGTGGATAATAAAAACTGTTATTACCTTGGAGCACCACTGCACCAGGAACTTTAAGAAAACATCTGTAAAGTAAAGGACATCAACCCTGGGAATCATTCTTAAGCAGAGCAGCAAAACCTATCTGAACGAACTTCAACAGATATCCAGATGTGCAGTTTTGCAAGGTAAATATCATTTTACTGTGCCTGTATTTTCACAAAAAGAGCAGCTAACTGAGCTCCAAGAAAAGGGGGGTGTCTAAAGAGGAGGTTGAGACTGACAATGGAACTACTGGAAATATCTGAAAATATAATCAGTAAACAAGCAAGCTTAGACAGAAAGTGATACTTCTTTCCAATTATTAACTCCAGTTTAAGACCAGTTTCTAAGAAAAAAATAACACTATAATAAGTAAGATATTTCCAAAAATCATACCTCACTGAATTGCTGGAACAAAAGAGATGGCAGAAAATCTTGAGGGTGTAAATCAACAAGAGGTCCAGTCCAGTTACTCTGAACAAAAAGCTGCAAACTGCTTACACCTAGTAGAAAAATCAGCTGCTGTCTGCATATGAAAATAAAAAAAATAAATAAATATAAACCACTATCACTGTAAAATCACAGACATACTATTTCATTTTAGTTTGATTAAGAAAAATGCAAAGTTTAAATATATAATATAGGTCTTCAAAATCCACTATTATCAAGATAAGCCATATATGGCTCTTGTCCATTTTCAATTGCTCAGTAGCTAAAATGTAGCTAGCGGCTACTGCTGGACAGTAATACATCTTCATCATCATAAAAAATTCTCTCAGACACAACTGGTCTAAGTAATGACCAGGCACTTGTAACTTCTTCTATTCCATTTTGCATCTGTGACATTACAGGCAATGTATGAAAACTGATTTTATACAAAAGAAATTTATTTTTAAACAGTATATTACTGATGTGCACTACCAACTCCTAGGAGAAAAAATTCCTTGAAATTTTACTTGAACCTATTTCATTCATCCCACTTTGGCTTAAAACGGGTGGTAAATTTTTCTATAAAAGACAATGTTTTATTTGCAAACTTTGCAAACCACATATAACTTTTTTCCAACCCTTTAACAATGCAAACAACATTCTTTGCCATTTTGACCCACTAGTTGTAATTTGCCAATGTCTGGATTAAGATATAAATAGGTGGTAAATCAACTCTAATAAAAACAGCCAGATATTACCACTCTGAAGAAAAATGAAAAGCAGCCATCTTCTTTATCCTATCCTCAAAAGGAAGAGTCTTTAAGGAGGAAAAAAAAAATCAAACCTACAAATCTATAATAACCAGAATATAAACCTCAAATACTGCACAACTGAGAGCAAAGAATATGCAGCATGAAAGAAAACAGATGATTAGAGTCTGTTTGTAGTTACTTAAGTTATTTGGTGGGGGGAAAAACAGGTTGTTTTCGTTTTTTTGTATGGAACACTTTATGAATTTGCATGTCATCCTTGTGCAGGGGCCATGCTAATCTCAGCATCATTCCAATTTTAGTTTATGTACTGCTGAAGCAAACACTGAGATCCTAAAGTTGTATTATAACTAAAAATAAAAATCATAACTAAAAATCAAAAGTACTTAAGGCAGATTAAGTATTTAGTTTAATTTTCAAAAACCTAAAACTGAGGCAGCTAAAATGCCTCTCAGCTCTATGTAAGAAGCTAAAGTTATGGTCTATCAGTGAATACTACACTTGTGTTGTGCATGTATGAGTTCAAATATCCACCAAAAAGCAAGCAGGCTGTTGTGGTACTAAACACAAACCAGACAGCAAACTAAGAATAGAAATGATAACTGTGGGAAAATGAACTACTAGTAAACTAGAAAAAATAAAAAGGAATGATACTAACTTTTTACAAAAGAAAATACCTATAGTAACAATCTATTGTGAATGCCTTATGGATATGGATTATGCCTTATTCATCTTTTCCAATCTCAGTACCAAGCACAGAAGTTGTTTCATTTGTTGAATAATTAAATGAAGTTATTTGTTAGAAACAATGGTAAAATAAAATTATAGGGATTTGAAAGAAAAGTTAAAATTTGATATAGATGCCACAGATAACAGAGGAAAGGAGGTATATTAACAAATTTACAACAGTAAAATATAGGTAACTGAAAGACTTAGATTCCACTGCTGTAGAATATAATACCTAATATCTAGTTCTATAAAACTACATTAACATCAATGGGAGAGGGTAAACCAGGGGTTCTATAATAAAAATATTAAGTTCTTTGATCTTTACAAAGATAATAGTCTAATACATAATAAAAGAAGCAAAAGCAAAAAAGAAAAGTACAACGTACTTAGTGATCTAGAAATAGTGAGATAGTAAGATGGATAGTGTGTACCTCAAGTTAAAAGGAAATAAGGAGGCCGGGCACGGTGGCTCATGCTTGTAAGCTTCAGCCTATGATGCGACCGGGGCTAGGGATTGCGGTTCGAGTCCCGCCTGGGGCCCATAGCCCTAGTTCCAAAAAAAGCCCTAATTCCAAAAAATTAGCTGGGCGTGGTGGCGCACGCCTGTAATCTCAGCTACCTGGGAAGCTGAGGCTGGGGATTGCTTGAGTCTGTGGTACCCCGGGCAACAAGAGCCTGTGGTTCCACAGGCAATAATAGGAAGACCTAGTCTCAAAAAAAAAAAAAAAAAGTAAAATTAAAATTAAAATAAATAAATAAATACAAGGAAATAAGGTCTAAAGTCTTGCCTCAGCCAACCTCTGTTTAACAGAGCATTTGGAAGCTTAGAGGGGTAGCAGCTGTTACCCAATTAAAGGACAGTTTTATACACATATCCTACCTCACTTTTTCATTTGAATAGTATTCTGTAAGGTTTTATACAAATTATTTGGTATATCATTAGTCCTGACTAAATGTAAATCAGGTTGTGTTGTCAAACTACTTTAAATGTATTCAGCATCTATGTAATATATTCAGTTTCTCAATGAAAATTTCAAATAAAAGTCTACCTTTCAATGTTGTCCAAATTTGTTGAATGATCCAAGAATGTTACTATCTGCTTCTCTAGGTAGCAGTCAATCTTTTCTTCACTAATCATCGTTGAATTAAAAATATTCTGAGTCAATGACTTTAAGAATATAGCTTCATAGTTCCCTTGTAGCAGTACTTGTAGAAAAGAGTAACTCTCTGCAACACAAAAAAATTAGTACAATAATCCAAAAAAAATTGTAAGTCTACAATTTTTGCATGCAAAAAATATTTGAAATTGTAAAAATTGTAAGTCTACAATTTTTGCATGCAAAAAATATTTAAAATGCCTACTATATATTAGTCACAAAGAACCGAGCAAATTCCCCTCACCATACAAAACATCACCCTAGAATTAGCACATAAAGGTATTAAGAGCAGAAAGGTAGAAATTAGATCCAGGAATAATATTCCTGTTTTGTATTATCACTCTTCAGACAGACATTCAAAAGGATTCCTGTCAATAATTCAGGCACATTCCCTTCTCCACCTGCTGAAATCTTCTTCACTTGTTAGCTTTATCCCTTAATCAAGTATTAGCTTATTCTGATTTTCTCCATCAAATTCAGAAAATACTCTCTAGAAAAACCTATTGTGTATGCATGCACACACACACACACACATGCACACACACACACACACACACACAAGCCAGTCTTCAGAAACTACTCTCCTGGAAAACCTACTGTATATGGACTCGTGCACATACACAGCACTTGGTAACTTCCTAAACTGCTATACCTCTTCTTAGCCAGTCTGAAACCCACAATCAGAAGCTCCTATATCCCACACAATGTGCCTCTTAATTCTTTATTTGTCCCTCAAATACGCATTTTTGCCACCTAGCTTTAGCATTTCTGCTTACCAGATGTGTGGCCTTGAACTGAACAATCTGTACTTATAATATTCATCTGCAACAAAATTAACAGTAGTATCTATTCTAAGTGTCTAGTGTAAGGATTAAATGACTGAATAAATGTTAAGACAGAATAGTAACTGACATTGCCATTGTTATAATTAGTGAACCTGGACTGAAAAGCGAAGTGTGTGCTAACGATGCTCAAGGAGCGTGTGGAACACACCCTCCAAATCAAGAATCCTGAACCTTCAGTAACCAGTTAAATTTTGGTGGGACCAGAGGAAAGAATGAAACAGCGAGGGATGAGAACACAGCCGCCGTCATCCGTTCTCCTCAGTCTACACGCTAGCGTAAATTCCCGGCAGGTGCGCCGCTCACCTGAACCAAGAACTCCCTCCTGTTTCCATTGCTGCTGCTCAGTTTCAGTAGGAAAACCCCGCAAAACTGCTAGTTCTGGGAGCCATATCACCCCGGACATCGCTGCAGCCAAAACAGTCTCCTACTAGGGTCACAAAAGAGAGGGAAAAGAGTAGGATCCAAAGACGATCAACTCTAGAAACGACGGGTCCTGAGAATACACCCACTGCCCTAGAAATCCATGTGCGGACACGAGCACCAGGAGGAAACCCTGACAGCAGCGCGGGGCACGCCGGGAAGAGTACACACACTTTCGGGACCGACTTCCGCCCAGGAAACCAACCAGAGTCTTTGGTACTGAGCATGCCCGGTAGGGAGGTCCCGCCCCGAACGGGAATGGGCAGGGCTGGAGGGCGCGGCAGACTTCAGGGATGCTGCCCTTAGCTACCGAAAGCGTAAAGGATGTGGAGTCCTAGTGCACGGCCACCGAGGACTCAGGTTAAAATGCGGCTCAAAGCTGTGGTCTTGCCCAACAGCGGTGTCTTTAAGCAGGTCTGCTGCTTTGATTCGGGAACACCTTGGAATCCGCGTCCTCCCGGCTGCCTGATGAACGCCGTAGTGCTTCCAGCAAAATGTCCTTGGGCCCTTACCACCAACTTTGGGGTGCCATTTCACGGCCTTAGAGACTCTGGAGTCCGTAAACAACAGGTTGAGAACCCTGTCACCATGGAAGAGCTTGCTATACTTTGAATGCCTGACGCTACCACTACCTAGGTCGCGCGAGGCGTGCGGAGCGCTCGCTGATGCGGGGGAGATTATGGAGGATAATTAAAATAATAATAAATCTGTCAGCCCCGTGAACTTGCTACTAAGCACATAACTGGGTACTTCAGTCTTCCTAACTGCACTCCTAGGCTCTGAGAGCCGAATGTAACAGTGCTCCCGGAGGCTGACTCGCAGGCTACACAGGTGGCATACACTATCAAGTAGGATGCTGCAGAGTAATACTGACCACACCAGTTTCTTTTGAGGATTTAGGTTCAACAGCTCTCTGAGAGCGCGTCACCCCGTGGTGCGTGGTGCGTACCCAACTCCACAGTCAAGCTCATTTTAATTCCTGCTTCCTCGTACCAGACAGAGCCTCTCCGAACTGCAGAAAAGGGGTACTCAACTCTGCCGACTACTACCAAAGCAAGCAAGCCCTGAACTCTGAGTAGAGAAGAGCCTATTATCCTAACAAAATGTCTCCTCGCTAAGGTCATGGAACGCTTTTTGCGAGGTAATAATGTGGGTCCAATAGGGTTTTAAGCACCTACATGCAGCACTAAACTGTTGCACACATGATAAAGATCAGTCGTACCAACACACTGTGCACTGACTGCTACACCAGTGCCTCTCTTTCAAGTTCTTTAGACCCACACAACTTGGAGTGCTCACAGTAATTCAAGTTTTGTTTTGAATATGGTATGCTAAACAATTTCAACAAACAAGTAAAAAGAATTTGGTTCTTTTATCTGCCTTCCTGAAGCTGACATTAAGGATTAAAATGCAAGGAAGCCCCCAAGATGACAGAGGCTGGGGATAATCCTTTTAGAAAGGAGGTTTCAGTTCTGCTGCTTTGGAAGCAGCCTGCCAGCTGGAGAAAAATAATCCGACTGGCTGTTATCACAAGATTGTTGTTGATTCAGTGCTAGAAACATGGGTGCACTTCGCAAAATATCTAAAAGCACTGACAATGGTTTGGGACTCCAGCCTGTGGTGATGTGATGAAAATATAGATGCAAGAGGATGGAAAGGGGAAGACTGGATGCCACGTTTAAAATATTTGGCAATGGCAGCACTATTTATAATTGTAAGGACATGAAAACAATCCAGATGTCCCAAAACAGATGAATGGATGAAAAAGATGTGATATGTATATACACAATGGAATATTACTCAATTAAAAAAGACAAATTTGATGAATTTGAGGTAACATGGTTGGACCTAGAAGAAATCACATTAGCAGAAACAAATCAGAAAGAAAAAGACAGAAACCAAATGGTTTCGTTACTATATCGGCTATAGGAAAAACCAAAAGCCAGGAGGAAAAGTCAAAACAAGCTAACAACCAAATAAAGAACACAACAGGGGGTTGAGGGATGCGTGGGAATGGTGGTGGTGGTGGGGAGCTGGTGGGTGAACCCCAGGGGAATACAAAGATGTGAAGTATATATAAAAATAAACTCTTACTATTGAAAAAAAAAATATTAAGCAATGGTTCTGCAGTTGCCTCCAGCTCACTAACCGCTGAATGGGTGACAGAGAAGATGTACAGATATTGCCAAGGAACTATGCTTTCCTCCTGTGAAACTGCACTGTTTCATGCTTGCTCAAAGTGCAACTAACACACAAACAGGAACCCAAGGAAGGCAAAATAGAGAAAAAATTGAAACTTCGGCAAAGCTTCAAACAAGTTACTTAACTCTTTGCATACACACATCCCAAAATCATAGATCTTCAGAAGCCCCTTGAATTTTTGGCATGCATGCACTTACAGTTCCTGTGGTGGCACTGATGCATCCAAGTTTCTTTGTTCTGAATCCTGTGGCTCTTTCAGGCCACTTCAATCCAGTCTCTATTTGAATTGAGTGCCCCAAATCTGAAATGTCTCAAATTCTGACAGTCATGATATGTACAAATATCTAATTTTACCTTAATCTACTGGGGGGAAGTTTCTATAGAGCCCCAGATGTGTGCATATATAATAAAAGAATGGAAGACAAAGATCCTAATCTGGTGGCATAAAATCTACCCTGATAGCAGCTTTTATCATCCAAAAAAAACCAGGCAAGCTACAGGATCAATGATTATTCTTTTATTTCTTATTGCTGATAAGTTTATATTTAGGTTTTAGCTAGACTGTGTGTGGGTAACTTTTAACTGACTCATAAATTGGCTTTTTTTTTCTTGGTATGTAGCTTACCAGTTACCAGGCCTAACATCACTTCCTGGTCACATATTGTTTGTCCCTCTGTTAGTCATGATTAAGCAGCTCCGAGTTTGTCTATGAGAGAGCATCATATCCCAGGAGTTCTACTTTTACTTCAGAGAGCAACTTAATGCTCAAAATACAGCTACTCCTGATCAGCTCCATATTCATGGTTTCTGTGTGACACTTCATTTTATGTAAATACTTTTGACATAATTTGCTTAATTACCTTTTCCTTGTGATAATTAGTCTTGGGAAAAAAATGTCTTTTTCCTTCCCATGTTTAGATTTTAAAAGTATCCGAGTCTTTGTAGAAATCGTACTTCACACCATAGCAAACTGTTTTAAAAATAAGACATCTAGTACACCTAAGTTTTTTTATTTATTTGGCTCTAAGAAGAATTTGCACGAAAATGAGCCTTATGGCAGATACAGAATGTACTGTAATAGCACCAGAGAGGTAAATCCTCTCCGCTCTACAGAGCCTCAGTGTTTAATACATACAGGTGACTTAATAATAAAACCAGAGTCCAGGGTAAAAGGAGCCCTTTAGAACACAATCAGTTTAGAGTGACTTTTCAAATTGACTATTCCTTTTCATATATGTAAATTCAAATAATGAATACATTCAGAGGCCCAAATGCTGGCATATAATAAAATCATGTTCATTTATTTTTTTTCTGCATTTTAGAATTAGAAGGCATAAAATTAAATACGTTGAATGTAATAAATTCATCCATACAAGTGCAAGTCTCCAGCTAGAATGCATTTTATGGCAGATTTATCATTTAAAAAAATGTACCAGTAAATCAAAAAAGAGGGAGTATGTCCATTTAACTTTTATTGAAGTGTATGTAGGTCTTCAGAAATCAAATATGAGCATGAAGATATGGTCAAACATAAAACCTATCAAATTCAGTGAAAAGTTGTTGACTTTAAATAGTAGTTGTAAGAATGACCAATATATATTCTTTGTTAACAACCCCTCACTCTACAGTAAAAAAAAAGAAAATAACATTCAGTAAACATTCTTTCCTAAGGTAGTTTCCCTTATATATCAGTGATTTATCCATTTCTTTGTATACACAAATTTGTTGAACATACCAATCAGTGGTTCTCACAATTGAAAAATAAAAGCACAAAAAAGTTTACACTCTTGTACAGGTAAATAAAAGATCACCTTGAATTAAATTGGATCTCCTTAAGGGCATAGTATAGTTTGTTTCATTACCTATAACATAATTAGTTTCTTACATACAAATATTGACATATTTGGCTTGTGCTTCAAAGCCTTTGTGTCTTATGAAGTCCATTTCAATGCAGCTCATAATTTGAAGTCACTGGGGAGTTCTTTACTGCTGCTGGGTTTGACCTGATCGTGCATTAGAGTCTCCTCAGCACCGGCGGTGTCACTGGACATCTCTGAGGCATCATCAGCATCAGGGTCCAAGCCTTCGGGACAAGGAAGTTTTAGCAGCTCTTCCCGCAGCTGAGCAGTGTGACGCTACACAGGGAAAAGTGAGAGTGATGTTAGAACTGTAAACCCTGAAGCTCTAGCACAAAATTATCTGAGGGAATTACTAAGTTTAAAAGAAAACTCAAAACATTATAGCCACAAATTAAGTACTAAGCACTTCCCCTATGCTAGTTAATAATCTCAAAAATAACTGATGTTTCCAACAAGTCTTGAGTAGTGTATCAAAAGATACCACCCATGCTACAACAACTAAACACAAAAGCTAGAGAAAAATCTCTATTTGCTACATACAGTTTTCCAATCAAAACCAGTAACCTCGGATGTTACATTTGTATAATTTTTTCTGCAAGTGTACAAAAAAATCTACTGCTAAATTTTAAGTGAATGAGAATAGCTATTTATAAGTTACCAGGCCCTATGTAAAACTTTTGCAAAATGTTTCACACTTATAAATGCTCAGAAGAAACCTTGGAAGCAATTCTTTTAATTTTTTTTATTTAAGCTAGTGAAAAAGATATAGAAATTACATAACTTTGTATTACTCCATCCTGCTATTTACAGAAGGCTCAGAGATATTTACTACAAAGTGATGAATTACCTACATACACTACCTCCTGGATTATAATTTTCTAGTGGAAAAGAACTTACTTCTATCAATAGCTTTGAAACTTAGTTGTTTCAATGGCAACTAATATCTACAGAAAAATTTTAATAGGAAGTTGAGTTCAACACTGAAACATGAAAGCAATAAATAGAGTAAGACACAATCTTTGACCTCATAAAGGCTAATTTTTGCCTGAAAAAATAAGATATAAACAAAGTAAGACCACTATATACTTGCAACCACTGGTAAAGTGGCAAAATATATTGCTTAAAAAATTTCTGTAGCTCCAATTTCCCATTTACCCTGTGATCAAAAGGAAAAACACTAACAAAGCTGTAGAAAACAAAACCCTGATGACTATAAGGGTAATCTGAGGTGAGAATGCATGGCTTTACTGTGGAATTAAATTGAGCACATTTTTATTCAGCAGCACTTGAAGCACTTGAAGTACAGATAGAAATGATAGACATCTGGATAGACTCAGGGATAATTCTCAGGTCAGAATAATGAAGAAACAAGAAGAATCAAAGAAAGATACCAACTGAAATAACAATGTTAAACTGGACATGAGTCACTGATTTTTTTGTGGAAGGAGAGACTTATCTAAACACAATATGGTATGCATCCAATAAAGAACTAGAAAGAGAGTAGTAACTAGATACAAGGAAGCTGGTGAAAATGATTCAGCTGTAAAACCTTGAGAGAAACAACTGTCATAAGGGACATGCTTATGAAAGCAGCACAGATAAGCCCTAGTACTGGCCAAGTGTGCTAGACAGAGAAACTATTTGAAGATTTTAAGACAAAAATGGTTTAAAATATATGGGTTTTTTATTTGCTTGTTTGTTTTTTAAAGAGGCTAGGTCTCACTATGTTGTCGAGGGTTGCCTTGAACCCTCAGGCTCAAGTGATCCCCAGCCTCAATTTCCGAGGTAGCTGGAATTACAGGTGTGCACACCACCACCCCTGGCTCGTTTAAAATGGTTTTGAAATGGTTTAAGTAATACTACAAAAATCTAGAAAAGCTGATTTGAGTGAAAATAAATTCTAATTTTAAATCTTTAACGAAGTGATAAAAGGGCATTTAAGTAAAAATGCCAGGAGCAGACATCAATTCGAATCATCATTTGCAAAGATTTCAAACATCAGGAGAACAGAGATGAAAAAAAAGAAAAGGAATATTATGTTCACAAACATTCAGAAAAAGGTAAAGAAAAAATACACTAAAAACTTAAAAAGTGTGAGAAAAAAAAGAACTAGGACCACTGACAGAAGCAAACATTTGAGACCTGTCTGATGAGTATTTTGAAAGAGAGGTTTAGAATCTTAAAAAATTTTATGCTAAAGGAATAAAAATTTAAAAAAAAAACTTTTTAAAAAAATTCCCTTTAGCACAAATTTTTTAAAAGAAAATTTGTTTTTAGAAGCTTCAAAAATCTCTGTAAAACTCTTGTTGACTCATCTGTAATCATTTTTAATTTTAGAAACTCAGTTCACTATCAATTTATCTTTTCTATTAGACTTTTGGGTAGCAGACCTTAAAATAAATTTAACTTCTTTTATTCTCTCCCATCATTTTCCATTTGGTAAGCATGGTTTATCAAGGACTGTACAACATCTCTTTAAAAGCCACTAAAAGGGCTCATGTTAGGAAGGCTCACTCACCTTGAGAGCTGCTGCATGGTGAGACATAGTTCTGCCTACCCGCTTGTCACTGCTGTACTGCTGGATATCTGCAATCCACTCCTCACACTGGGTCATGATCTCAACTCTCTTCAAGTAAAAATGTTTGTGTATAACCTTAAAAATTAAAAGAGGGAACAAAATGTGTTCGAGTCAGAATATAAAGGACAAAATATATGGCATTACAAAGAAATAAAATCTAAAAGACACAGCAATGTTTTTCTCTCCATAAAATGCAACTTAGTAAATTCTATATTATTTGTAGGGAAAAATCAGATTTATAACATCACAGCACTGAAATATCCAGTTCAATAAGCAAAAAATAATGTCCAATCCTATTCAAATACTTAATCCTATATCTAGAGAGAGTAAGACATACGGTTCCACATAGTCAGATGATGAATAAATGAACCAAGAGGGAAGAATTAGAAAATTACAGACAAAAGAAAAACTAAATTTTTCTAACTATAAAGGATAAATCAAAAATACAGACATAACTAGAGAAATTCTAAATGTCTTTTCACACAGAAACCAAGAGTCCTAAAAAAAAGCACCATTATTGCATTTTTAGTATTATCTTGTTTTTAATTTATAAATAGGATTTTATTTTAAAAAGTTAACTTTCAAAGTTCCCTGTAATGATTGTAGTTTACATTTGGGAAATTCTCTCTTTGAAAAGTTGAGTTCCTATGTTAACAGTTTATTCTTCAGGAAAACAAACAAACTTGTACCTATCCAAAAAATTACAGTGACAATTATTAGTTACAATTTTTAATACAAAAAAAAAGACACATATAGAAGCAATTTTTACTGCATTTTAAAAATTAGTGATTAAAGTATACATTAAAATTCACAAATATTTTTGGTATGTAAATATTTTGGTGAAAAAATGGTCCCACGTTGAACACACTAATGTAATCTCCATTCAAATAAAAAACAAAACATTAGCAAGCATGTCAGATGCCCCTTTTATGCTATGTTCATCCTTATCCAAGAGAATACACTATCCTGACTGAGTTCATGTGTTTTACCCATTTTTGGATTTTTTTAATACATGTGATTCTATACCTGGTTTCTTATATTCTATACTATGCTTATGATTTTTGTATGTGCTTATGTGTGTAGCAGATTATTCACTTATACTGCTGTATTCCATTTTAGAAATATTCCATAATGTTCATTCAGTGTGTTGAGGATACTGAATTTTTCTGATTTTTTACAATTATGAATAATGCTATTAACATTCTATAAGCATATAATAAGGAGTGAAACTACTAAGCATAGGTCATAGATTCAGCTTATCTGACACTGCCAAAACCTCTAAAAGCATGAAAAAAGATAACTATGCATATAAGGACAAAAAAAGAATGCTTGTATTTTCCTATTATATCAGGAAAAGTGACTCTCTAAAACATTTCAAAATATTTTGCAAAAATAAAATAACCCAACTTTGTTGAAGTGAAAATTCATTTAGTAATAATACAAAAATATTCTTTTTTACATTCTTTCAGAGTATATTAATGGTTGCCTCTTCATGAAACGGAGGGATTCAATTAAGTGCTATGTACTATGGTGTAATCACATATATTTTTAGCTAGATTAAAAATCAACTTCTTTAATGTGAATATATCAACTTTTCCTCTAAAATATTGAGTTTCTAGTACACATCAAGAAACTGATGATCAAGGGAAACAACTTCTCTCTTTGGGGAAATAATTTCCAGGGAGGAGAAATGCTTTATGATTCACATAAAACAAAATATGATGCTAAACTGATATATGACAGGTGAAAATCAGAACTATGTTTTAGGCAGACTATGGAGAGACAACTAACCACAAAAAAGAGTCACCCTTCAGAAAGCATAAACAACTGGGACTATATAAAACTAAAATGTTTCTGTTCAGTAAAAGAGACAATAAACAAAACAAAAAGAAACCCAACCAACTGGGAGAAAATTTTTGCCATGCAGACAAGTGACAAGGGTCTGATAACAAAGATCCACAAAGAGCTCCTACAGCTCAACAAAAACAAAGCAAAAAACCCAATCAAAAAATGGGGAGAAGAACTAAAAAGACACTTCACCAAAGAGGAGATACAGATGGCT
>PVHY01017198.1:0-32006 GCA_004024945.1 Uropsilus gracilis
CAGCTGCAGGCTGGCAGTTACTTAAATAAGCACCTGGGGCTGGAACCAACTGTGTCAGGGAAACCCCCTGGTCTGAGGATCACAGGAGGGGTCAGAGGACTGGAGAGATGACTGGGCTGCTCCCCCTCTGGCGTTTGTCAGCGGTTGTACAGTCTAAGAGTGACATAGTTCATACACCTATGTACTGATTCCCAGCTCACCTTTGTAGCGTCTACTCCTGCACGTGCTGCACTGAGCCTGTGGGGCCCCGGGCAGGCCCTCGCTAGGCCTCAGTGCAAGGGTGAGCCCTGCCGGGGCACTCTGAGCCACTGCAAGTCAGCCTGTCATGGTACGGGGGGATTCCCCCCACATCATGTCCTCTCTGCCTGGAGCTGGATTTAATTTGCAGTTTGAACTTACTTTACTCGTTAATTCAGTATTAACTCTGCTCCAAAAGGGGTCTCAAGAGCCTATAAGTTTTCCTTCTCCTATAGAAGCAAACTTATTTTGTCTTAAATGATCTCCTTTATCTCACAGTGAACCCCATTCCCTAGCTCCGTGACCCCCTGGAAGTATGGTACCCTTCCTTTTTCTCCAGACAAAGCATGGGGCCACCCACTCTGGCTCTGAGTGGGGTATAAAGATAAGCAAGCAGATCTGGGGTTCCTCGGGGGTCTCCACTGTCACAATGTCTCCTTCAGGGAACGTTAACCCAGCTGTGAGGTACGTATCTGCTTTCTCATTCCCCAGAAAGCAAATGTTGGAGCATTGATGTGTCTGAGAACCATTTTTTACTTTAATTAGAAGACACATATTCAAACAGCATCAAACATTAATGAGATTGCAGGGGGGTTGTTTATAAACAAACTTATTTAATTAAAGTCTGGCTGAGCCCAATCCCCCCTGTCTGGCTTTGTTATTGCCAGTGTCCCCTGGGCCAGTCAGTAAGGAGACACCCCGCAACCTTCAGCAGGGCCAGTCTCTGGCCTAGTCCTGCTCATGGCTCTGCCACTGGACCAGGGCTTACAAGCTTCTTTTCCCCCTGACAGTGGACTTCCCTAGCTGTCCATTTATCCTCCTATTGATTTTGCCATAAACCCACACGGCACTCCCCTCCCAGGCGGGAGGTAGAAACCTCCATTGATTATATTGGAAGAAGGTTTGTTGTAAAAAAGCAAAATGCCTAAACCATCGCTGTGAAGTAAGCTTTTTGAGGGTCCATAAATCACCCAGGATAATGCCACAAATGAACAAGGCTCCTTAAACACCTGGAAAATACGACACCATAAAGCAGTTCTGACAAGAAATCACGGCCCCTCTCTCTCTGTAGCTGCCATTTGAAAAGCGCCATCAATAATGGTTATTGCTGTTTGGTAAGCAAAACAGGGAAGTTGTGTCCGTCTCCTTTAGAAAGTTCCCTCAAAGTCACTTTGCCCAAATGGCAGCATGGCGGTTTTCGCACAGTAAATACATCCCAATTATGAGCATGTCATGTTAGCTTTTACAGTTCACTAATCACAAACTTTTTTGTATGTCATTGCCAACCAGCATCTTTCCCTAATCGGAATTTATGGCTCTGTTTGGCCATTAGTGGGAATCAGGAGGGTCATCGCAGTGACACCATTTCAGTGCTGGGGGGCTCCTCTCGGGGCCCAAGGTCATCTCTCCCTATCCTCTGCCAGTTCCAGCTAAGGTCCTATATCACAGGGTGGGGGTGGGGCTTCTGCAGAAACTCTCCTCCGCAGCCCTCTCATTCCCATGGCCCCACTCTGGCTCCCTGTTCCCGTTCACCTCTGGGAACCCACCTTCTCAAAAGTACCACACCACCCAGGGGCCAAGAACACTCAGCATAGCATGAACTCTCACACCTTTTGACAGGCGATAAGCTTTAGTTCTCCTAAAATCGTTGGGTATATTCTCTATGCCCATCTGAAGAGGTCAAAGAAGTAAACCAGGGCATCACAGAAAAACTGCTGACCCCAGTTCTAGAGAAGGGGAGGAAGAAGGGGAAAAAACAAAGGTCATTCACTTCTTCAACCACACCTGCCAGCCAAGAAATGTGGAAGGAGTGATGGGAATTCGAAAACAGCAATCATGAAGCTAAAGCCGTGGGGAAAAGGTTGCTGGGGAACAGGCTATTCCCATGGGCTCGATGTGCCACCCGTGGATGCATCACATTTATGAAGAGAAGAAATAACTCCCAAGTGGGGGGAGGATACTGGCACCACCCTATCCATAAGGGCACCACCTGGCACTGGTGTCTCCTGGTTGGAAGTACCAATGCTGCCAACCTTCCTGCCTTGATTCTAACTACAAGGACACTGCCAGTCAAGTTCAGAGGGTGGGATCTAATGCCGACAACCTTCTGGGGCCATGGGGGACCAGCCTCAATGGGTGAGCACTAGGGAGAACACACAGCAGACAAAGAACCGGGGTCTGTGTTACATGTGTGCTTCGGAAAATGCCTGCGGAAGTTCTGAGTGAGAAGTTAGTGTCCCAGTGGCCTTTCCCATTTTTGGACTGTTTAGCAAAAGAAGATTCCGGATGTGAATATACATGAAGAGAATAATGGAGTGAGGCAAGATATGGAAAGGGAAGCCCAGTGCTCACTGGCAATTCTGCCAATCTTTCTGGAAGAGAAAGAAAAGGAGTTTAGAGAACCTGATTCAAAACCTAGATTTGTGTTCCCTTCTGAAAAGTCTGTGCTCAGAAGAAGCTCCCACAACACCCCTGCCACAGCCCTGGCCACTGGCAGGGGACTGGGGTGGGCACCCCTTGGGTCCCACGTGGGAGGACTGCCTTTAGCGCCTACGTGTTCGGGGGCAGAGCGTGAGCACCTCTGCAAGTCTGTGGTCTATTAGTGGAGGAGGATCACTCCCACTTCTAACAGATCTCACTGGAAATGAGAAAACCAACAATCCACTGACTGACACACAGGAGAAAAGAAGAACAAACAAAGACTCTGGGCATGATCATCACCTGGGTGAGACCCAAGCTGAACAAGAGCAGATCCATAAGACATGACTGTGAGACTAGTCACATAAGTGACCTGCCAAAGAGCTTCTCCTACTATGTTCTAGGGGCTAAAGAAACAAGCCCCTGAGCCAGAGATGCCACCAAGCAAGCGAAGCACCTTCCTCTCCCATTTGGGAAAGAAAACCACAGAGAAGGGGCTGCAGACCCATGACAGAACTATAAACCACAAGAATGGAGAGGAGCTAGACAAACCTCCTGCTGGAGTCTGTCCCACCAGGGAAACCTTCTAATGCCAAGGGCCGAGAGTTGGGATCCCAATGCCAGAAGTCAGAATTACAAGGTTTAAAAACAGCACCATGGAACAGACACCAGAACGGAGGAGGCAGCCAGCGTGAACGAAGAGTCATGAATCCCAGCAATCACACAGGTCTGGAGAAAAGGAGACTGTCAACTTCACAATAGAAAATGCCACAATAATGGAACCTGCAGAGCAAAACACCACACACCTGCACTACAAAAGACCCTAACTGAGCTCAGATGGGCTACCTGCCTCAGAGTTATTCTTAGAAACTCATACAGTACAGACCAACAAGTCACAGGAGCTCAGGTCCTCACCCAGGAAAAGAACATTTACCATATAATGGAAGAGACTAACAGACCAAACAAAGACCAATTAACCAACAACTTTACCAACCAACAAATCACAGAAAGAGGAGAGAGTCAAAGAGACTGGAGGAGGAAGATGTGGGAAGGAAGGGGAAGAGGGCAGGCTATACATCAGGGGATCAATTACACAAATGGGAACAAGGCTGTAAGGAAAAAAATTAATAATAAAACACAAAAACGTAGATTTGTGATTTACTTCTTGCATGACTTTGAGGAACTACACTGGCACCTGAGTCTTTTTTTTTTTTTTTTTTTTTTTTTTTTTTGTCATAACCAGCATATGGGCATAAGGTTGTTTCAATCTCCTGGGCTTGTTGGGAGGATTAAACAGGCAAAGGTGTATGAGGAACTCACATGGTGGCGGGCACCTAATAAGCCCTCATTAATCATTAATAACAGCTAATGTTATGAACACTATCGAGAAAGGGCCACACAGAATCAGCATGCCCTGGGAGCACAGTCCTCAGGCAGACTATGGGTGGGAGAAGTGGGAAGGAAGGTTTTCTGGAGGAAGTGCAACTTGAGATGCCACTGAGGAAGTGTAGCTAAGTGGAGAGGACACTTGCAGGGTGAATTTCCCGTAGCCCCTGGCCCCAGTGGACAGCCTGCCAGCTCAGCATGTGCAAAAATGGAGAGCTCCACCCCGGCAGGCTATATTGGAGAAGCCAGGGAACCAGGGACTCCATCTGGAAAAGTAACTGAATGTAGGGTACCAAGAAGAGTGCTCCCTAAGGGAGTCAAAATTGAGGCTCATTCAGATGGAGGGTCAAGGAGGGTCTCTGACCAGAGTTGTTTTTGGTTTTTGTTTTTTTTTTTTTTAATTTATTTACATATAAATTTCACATCTTTTTAATCCCAGGGATTCATGCCCCCCACCCTTCCCACCATTCTCCCCCTTCTCCCCCTGCCCCAAGTTGTGTGCTTCAGTTTAGTGGCTAGCTTGTTTTGACTTTTCCTCATGGCTTTTGTTTTTGTTTTTCTTCATGGCTATTTTTTTCCTATATCCCATATATTAGTGAAACCATTTGGTTTCTGTCTTTTTTCTTTTTGACTTGTTTCTGCTAATACGATTTCTTCCAGGTCCATCCATGTTATCATAAAATCATCAAATTTGTCATTTTTAATTGATGAGTAATATTCCATCATGTATATATACCACATTTTTTCCATCCAGTCATCCGTCTTTGGGCATTTGGGTTGTTTCCATGTCCTTGCAATTATAAATAGTGCTGCAGTAAACATCCGAGCACAGGTTCTGGCTCTGGCTCTGACCAGAGTTTTGGCTCACCTGGGGTCAGTTCTGATCTGGAGTCAGAGACCAGAGTTGGACCCCAGACATGTTCTGAAGCACAGCCAGGATTACAGGCCCACAAGAGGGGCAGTATTTGTGGCCCTAATTTCCCTGCAAAGCACTGGTCCCAGTAGGTGGGGTATCGACTGAGGTGCTCCCACTTCTTACAGGGCCACAGAACCTGAGGAGTGTGAATATGCCCTGCCTGATTCTCCAAGCTGAGGCAGCTCATTTGGAGGCCAGTATCAGTCGTCTCTGGCCTCCAGGGCAGAGAAATGGCTCTTAGCAGTGCAATTTTGCTTACAAGATACCAAGGGGAGATTCCTGTCCAGGGCCAAGAAAGAAGAAACTGGAGAGCTTGAGGCTGCTATACACGCAGTGGCGCGGCCCTCGCCCACACCTTGTCCCCTCCAGGCCACCACTTGCCTTCTCACTGGCCCTCCTCCAGGGAAACCTCATCTCCGTTTCCCTCCTCAGTCCCCTTGGCACGGGCTCCCCCCACGCACCAGACAAACAGATGACCTTCTGTCCCTCTTCAAACTCTGATGCACTCAGAGGCAGGCAGTGTGGGGTCTGTGTCTGGAGTTACACTAGGTGCCCAAGCGGTTGCCGGCTATCCTCAAGGGCAGGCTTCTCTGCCTCTTTAATATTACCTCAGGGCTATGGCTGGTTTGTCTCGCTCAGGTCTCAGGGCAAGCCGAGCCTCAGACAAAGGGAGCTGCTGCTATGTGAAATGGGGTCTGGACGGTGATTATTTGTGACTTGTATTAATATTTACAACAATAACATTTTTCATGGATGGGGTTTTTTTTTGCCACTGTGGGAAATGAAATGCAAATTAACAACTGTAAAGATTATAACATAATGAAATAGGACATAAATGATGAAGAACTAATGAATTAAGTGGCTTCAAGGCATAGAGGGAAAATGTCCTTCAAAAGTAAACATTTAAGTAGAGGAAGAGATTAATGATATGAAGAGAGGGGGCCTCAGGAGCTCAGACCTGGATTCACCCTCCTCAACCCCTTCTTAAAGTGACTCAGTGACTCTACGCTGTCTACCCAATTGGTTTAGACAGAATTTACCCCAAAAAAGGACTCCATTCAGTGACAATAACATGTCATAACATGTGACTCAATGTGCCCTCTTGACAAATTCTTCCTCCCTTGAATCCTGAATACAGAAGCACATCCTCTGAACCATCTCAGGGAGACTCAGGCCTCAGTTTGTTACCAGGTGAGGGGAACACCCCTTTTAATTTTAATTGAGGGTTCTTCCACCCACGCAAGCAACTGCCAAAGTCACAAAGCAATTTGAACAACAGGGTTTTAATAACAAGGGAAATTAACCAGGAAAACAAAAAGTCCTCAAAGCCACAATTGGCCAGTTATTTCACCTCAGGTACCATTTAGTCAGAAAGTCCTAAACACAAGTCCAATATGGCGCCCCTCCAAACCTGCAGGCACCCTGCAATGTCCAGTCCTTCGCCAGTATCTTCTTTTTGCTTTTTCTCTCTCCAGTGTTTCAAGTTGCTTCGGTTCTCCAAGGCTCTTCAAATTTCTTCCACAATTGCTGATGCACAAATCAGCTTTCCAAATCTGCCGCCTTGCTGCAGCTCCATGCGCTTTTACCAGGCCTACCTTTGGCAGAGTCTGGCCAAATCCACCAGGCTTGCCCTCAACAGCCCCTGATCATCTCCAGCCTGCTATTCTGGAATCTGACTCCACACTAACTACATCTCTGCTGACCACTCTCCCACCATGTGGCTCCTTGCTACCTCCAGCTCACTCTTCCAGGGGGCTTCCCCTGGCAGGCCACATGGGCCTGTTCTCTCAGTCAACCATTCTCCTCTCTCTTCCTTTTTTGTTCTCCTACCTCCTCCCTTTTTAATACGCCCTCTCTTGCTGCTCCTCATTTTCTCTCACACGGGGTTTTTCTCTCAAACACTGCCCACCAGGGTATTTTGGCACCGACACAATTTTTAACTGCGTCACTACCCTGTATCAAGTTCACCTCTGTCACAGCCCTTGGAGCGGAAAGTACAGGAATGGTCCTGTCAGGCCTCCTTTTAAATAAATTAATTAAGAAAGTTATTATAAGAAACCTAAATATACAAAAACACAAATATGAAAAAACTCATACACCCCAATGTTCACAGCAACATTATTCATAGTAGTCAAGACATGAAGTCAACCTAAATGATCGACCAAGGACTGGATAAAGAAGCTGTGGAATACACCCAATGGACTATATTCAGCTATTTAAAAAGATGAAACAGTGCCCTTAGGGACAAAATGGATGGACCTAAAGGTAATGATTTTAAGTGAAATATGTCAGAAAGTGAAAGACAATTACCAGGAGACCACTCATTTGTGGGCTATAAATAACCACATTAAACAAACTGGCAAAACAAATGTAACTATCACACTCTTCAAAAATACAGAGCACCATAGTGGAGGGGAGAAAAAAGAAGTTGTCATGATAGTATATAGGCTTCTCCGGCTTTGGTAAAGGGCGGGGGGGGGGGCATATGCATGTGTTGAGGAGTGACGATGTACCCCCTAAATTATATAGTTATATAAACAAATGGCAAATCCATAAAAGTTGATAAAGAAAAAGAAAACTCAGACAGTTCAGAGACAAAAATCTAACACAAAAAGGGGAAGAGGTGAGAGTAAGATTACAAACCATAGTGGAACATGTTGCTAATCTAAATGGCTTTTTTATTTACCTATATATTATTTACCTATTATTTACCTATATTTTATTTACCTATATATATTAGGTAATATATATATTACCTAATCTAAATGACTTTTAGATTAGCAAAATATATAGGTAAATAAATAAGCAATAAATAATAAACATTTTTAAATAAAAATTTTAAAATAATGATAACAAAGCAAATAATAAACCACTAAACAAACAAAAAATTGTGCTGGTGACCCTCCATTTATTCTTCTCAGTCTATCTTTGCTCATTCTCAGACAAAGGTACTGTATGAAGTCCCTGTGGAAAGGGGACTCAGTATCAGTTGTTCTATGGGGGTGGACTCAAAATGAAAGGCAAAGGTGCTCTTGTTATAGATGGTATCAGAGAAAGAATGCACACTTTTTTCTCCTGTTATTGTTTGCAAATGACAATCCAGTTTAAACTGGCTTAAGCAAAAGTGAGATACGAAAGATGTAATGGTTGGATCAAGGGTAATAATCATCAGCGTTCTGGTTCTTGCAGTTTTGATCTGACTGTTCACTTAGGTGGGGAAGAAGACTATGACAGCTCCAGGATCCTCCCCTAGAAAAGTACCCTAAGGTGTAAGAGAGTGTGCTTATTATTTTTATAATTCCAGAAACCCTCAGCCCTTCTCTCAGCCTCAGCCCTGCTCCAAACCCTCTAGGGGCTTCCTATGCATCCTGAGAAAAACCAAAGTCTTGACCCTACCCTGACTTTCAGTCCCTTCTCAGGGGGTTGAGCTTTATTTGAACTTGATTTTGCCAGCCTGACCAGCCTTCCTGGCCCTAGACCTGGCATTTTCTATGTCCTTCCTGCTCCCCACCAGACAGTCTCTCCCCTCCATCAAGTTTATAACCTCTCATAGACCCTTGTCCATCTTAGCTTTATTTCCCCCAACCATCTTCTAATCAGTAGTTGCTATCCTTCTTCCTAGAATGTCCTTACCTCATGATAGGGGTTCCTGTTTTCTTCACCACTGTTTCCCCTGCAGATTCATAGTACCTGCCATGCAAGAAGTGCTCACGGGTACTGGCTGACTTGGCCACACTAGATCTAATGCACTCCTCTGAACCAGACAGAACAAGTGGAGAGGAGGGGAGGCTCCCGAGGCAGGGCCCACACTGACCACACCACAGAGTGGATTCCGTCACAAAAGTGAGTCATGACAACCCCTGAGGTGTTCCCTACCTACCCCTGACCTGGATTCCCTCACAATTCCCTGCCCCCAACCCAGTGGTGCAGGGTAGAGTTTGGAATTTAGGGGTGCAAGACTAGGACTGGGTTACCTGGGGAAGGTAAACCTCCTCCGTCTCTGAGCTGCAGCTTTCCATTTTCCCTGTCAGCTCAGCTGCTGAGCAGTTAAACAACAGACTGTGGGTTAAACAACAGACACTAATTTCTCACATGCCAAAGGCTGGAAGTATGAATCGGAGCACCTGTGTGGCTGGACTCCAGGGGGCACCTCTTCCTGGCCTACAGTGTGCCCTCAGATGGCTGAGAGAGGACACCCTGGTCTCTTCCTCTTATAAAGACACTAATTCCAGAGTGGGGCCCCACCCCTGCTCCTCATCTAAACCTGATTCCTTGCAAAGGCCCATCTTCAAATACCATAGTGAGAAAGGAAGGGTCCTGGGACAAGAACAGACAAGAAACAAGGACAAAAATTCAGTCACGAGGTTAAAAATCCTGATGACTTTAGGCCCAGACACCTACTGCCATAAACTACGTTGGCACACTGGGTTTTTTTTGTTTTTTGTTTTTTGAGACTAGATCTTGCTATTTTTGCCCGTGGAACCGCAGGCTCTCGTTGCCCGGGGTACCACAGACTCAAGCAATCCCCAGCCTCAGCTTCCCAGGGAGCTGGGATTATAGGCACGCACCACCACGCCCAGCTATTTTGTGGAACTAGGTTTCGCTACGGGCCCCAGGCGGGACTCGAACCGCAATCCCTAGCCCCAGCCGCTTCATAGGTTGAAGCTTACAGGCACGAGCCATTGTGCCCAGCCACACTGGGTTTCTGGTTGCTGGGTTTTTGCTTATTAATTTCCCCCAGCCTGGGCACATCTGAACTGTCTTCCCACCACTTATCATGTTGGCGGCTATGGGGAAAATGAGTTAAAAGATCCAGCAGAAAAAGTGAGCCACAGACCTTGAGACCAGATCCATTCTACCTGAGCTGTGGGCACACATCCACATGATGTTCGCCTTGGACATGGGGCTGAGCCCTGCCTGCCGACCGTGCTGCAGCTGACAGGTGCCCACCCCCAGCAACAGCAAAGGTCAGCCACATCCAATCTCCTTGTTTCTTCAGCCATGTTAAATTGCTTTGTTCCCAAACCCCATTCCTAAAACCAATGTAGACCCCTAGCCCCAGCACCTGCAAGAGCCTCGTGCCCAGAGAGGTCTCCTGAAAGCACCACCCTTTCCTTGTTCTTTCATTAACTGATAACACTGACTCCTGACCTGCCTTCACCTGTGTCAATCACAGTCCTTTCAGTCTTGACCAGATACCTCAAGAACCCTTTGCTGGACCCCTCGACCTGCCCCTCCAACTTGTGGGAGGCAAAGCAATGGTCATCAGCAGGATGCTGCTAGCTTATCTGCCTAGTTTTGGGGGAGAGGTTGGGATGGTACTGGGGGAATCTGGGCCCATTATCCAGAGACATGCAGAGGTTAGGGCTTCAACCTGCCAATTGGGAGGGTGGGCAGTAGGACACAAACATTCCATTCATGACACAAGTCCTGAGAGCACCAAGAGGAAGGTGCCAGGAACACTCCCTTTACATACTCACGTGAATGGCAGAACATCTGTACCTTTGCATCAAGCACTCAGCTAGGCCCATGCCTCTCTTGATGCTTTCAGCAGTTCATCTCTCACCCTCTGGGCCTGTTTATAGGCCCGAGGCCCCAGGTCTCCCGCTTGCTCTTATGGGTCCATCAGGCTGGCCCCCTCCGCAGGCTGGCCCCAGTCAAGACATATGCTTGGAGACTGAGCAATGCTGTTTCCATGTTGACGCAGCTGCTCCAGTGACCAGGGAGGCCCGCTCAGGCCATAAGTCCCGGCCGAATGGCATGCCCCTCTCTCTGAGGCCTGAGAAGTCTCACTCAGGGAGCGGCAGAGCCACATGGGTGGGTGCCCGGCTGGCAGACTGCCCCCCAGTGCCTCCTCACCCAGCAGCCTGAGCAGATGAGTCCTCACAAACAAATGTCTTTAGTTGTGGCAAATACACAATAGGGAGACAGAAATGTGACATAAAAGCCCAGTCAGTTCTGCGGAAGATGCTTCCTGGTGTTCGGGGGGTTTCTGAGAGCCATGTTAGCCACCTGTCAGAGATGGTGGGAGAAGCAGATGGAGCTCTTTGGAGAAGCATCAAACAAGTTTGAGATGAATCTGCCTGAGAGGGGTAATGTAATCAGGCCCAGGGAGCTGCAGGCCTATGCCGTTCAGAATTGAATAATTAACCACAATTGTTCCACCCAGCTCTAAGAATCACTTTTTCCCCTGCAGCTATCCCCAAGGCAGCCGCCCTCCTCCTTGTACTCTCCTTGTACCCACAAGTACAAGAGCCTAGAAGGATCTGTTTCGAGGCCTGAGGTTCTGCCCTGTGTCCTGTGAGAAGGGAGGCAAAGAATGGAAGACGTTCAAATTGACTACTGGGGGAGATTTATCTTTTACTAGAAAGGAAGGAAAAGTGGAGAGAGGGAGGGGTGAAGAGCAAGGGGACTCCTAAGACCCGAGATCATAGGGCAGCACGATGCTCAAGGAAGTAAAAGCACCCCACTCTGCAGGCTTTCTCAGAGAGTCTACTGTGGAGGGAACTATCCCTTTATATCCTCGAAGAGGCCAGAGTTTGCAAATGTGTCCCAAAACTTCTAGAGGCCTAAGTTCTTTTAACACATTTTAGAAGATGGTGGATGAAACAGCTGTTTTCTTTTCCAATATCAAAATGATTAAGGGCTATTTTTAGCTCTCTTCATTGATCCTGGCCTGGGGCCTGGACCCCAGGCCCCAAGCAGGAGTACCGGTACATGGCCCAGTTGTGCCACAACCCTGCGTCCTCCTCCAGTGTCACGTCAACCCAGGCAGCCTCAGTTTCCTGTCACCACACGGTCACCATAACGCCTGCTCCCCCAGCCCAGTCCTGTGAAGGGGCTGGGGAAAGGTGGAGGCACTGTGTGTGGTGCTGAGAACTGAAGATTCCAGGGAAAGAAGCTGAACTCGCCCTGCCCCTTCCATGTGGACTTGCACTCACAGCCACTGCAAGTCTCTGTAAAGCAAGGCTCTTTTCTGAGTTTATCAGGTTAAGAAATATTTTCTGAGTGCCGGCTATGTGCCCGGCACGTTCTAGGCACTGGGGAAACCACAGGGAACAAAAAAAGACAAAGTACAGTCCTCCTGAGGCATCCAGCTCAGAGCAAGCAGACATTACAAACAGCCCTACAAGCAGTCAAGCCATGTGTCAATGCCAACATGTCTGAACTCCAAAGTGGTCTGAAGGATTTTTCAAACAAAGACAAAAAAAGAAGGAAGGGAAAGATAAACACTTTGACTCTGGAAAGTTCTGCCGGCACCAGATATGCTTTAACATTCACGCTGGCCCAAGCTGGCGGAGGCACTGGGCCCCAGGGGCCTTGGCGAGTATCTTCCTCATGGGCACAAATAATCAACACTTCCCTCCCCTGCCTGCCAGCCTGCTCCTCTCAGCTCCCCTTGAGAGGATGGAAAGAATATGAGAATCAAGCAGTTCCCTCACTCAGCTATGACTCTGTGAGGAGCTATTCTTATTTTCTGGTTAAAAGAAGAAAGAGGTAGAGAGAGCTAGAGAGAAATGTTTTAGGTTGATTTAAAGAAAATGACTTGATACTCTCAGGTGTGGACAAAATCCATTCTCAGTATTGATTCCATCACATCCGGAAACTGTCAGCCAGTCTCGGACCTCTGGTGGGCACTCTCAGGCGAGGCAGCTTAGAGAAACTCACGAGCTGCAGGATGCTTCACAGAGAGACCGTTCAGCTGGTCCAGAGCGCAAGTTCAAGGCTACGCTTTAAGTGGGTTTCCTCCTGCTCAGAGTTTTGGATAGAAACTGTGCTCTGAAAACACTTCCCTCTTGAGGATTCCTTCCCAATCTCCAGGATACCTCAGGTGGAGCTGAGGAAACAAATTCACCCCTCAGTTAGTCCCAGGGCTGCCATAACCAAGTACCACAAGCTGGATGCTTAAAGTGAGTGGCCTCGCAGTGCCACAGGCGAAAAGTTTAAAATCACCAAGTTGTCACCAGTGCCACATTCCCTCGGAAAGCTCTAGGGGAGAATCCTTCCCTACCTCTTCCGACTTGATGGGGGTCAGGAGGACAGCCGCCACACTTGGTGTTCCTACTTGCGTGGCTGCTTTGCACCTCTGCTGTCTCTATCTGTCTCCAAATGATCTTCTCATAATGACACCCGTCAAGGATATAGGGTCCACTTTAGCTTACTGGGACCTCATCTTCACTAATCACATGTGGACATCACATCCTGTGTTCAAGGAACAACACAATCTGTTGTACCAGAGGTCAGAACTTTAAAATCTTTTGGTGGGGGGCGTGCAACTCAACCAATGCTCTCCAGCGTTGAGGTCTCACTCTGCCTTTTCTTCATCCCCCCTCCCCATTGAGGCAGGAAATGCTTTTTTAGAAAGGTGGTCCTGGGGGTTTGCAGTTTCCTGGGGTCAGGGAGAGCCCGGCATGTGTGGTCGTGACTGAGGATTTGTAAAGGTGCCCTGTCATTCCCTCCGCCATTCCTCAGAGGGATAATCACCCTTCTCAGAGCATCTGTGGGGGAGTCTGGGGGTCCTTAAGCCAGAGGAGGCATCCTTTGTTCTGGGGGGGGGTGTTGTCCATTGGGGCAAGGTCTTGGGTTGGCAAAGCCCTGCCAGCCACAGCGGCCCCCTAGCCAAAGGGAATATGTCTGCAGCTCAGAGCCACCAATGAGTCACAGCAGGTCACCCCCAGAAAGCGTGACACTCCTGCTTCAGTGGCATTTCCAAGCTTCCTTCTCACGGCTTCCACCGTGGCAGGTGGAGGTGGACGGCAGCTTTGAGCTGCACGAATGCAGAGGAAGTGTCAGACCCAACAATCCCGAATTGGGAGCGTGCTAAACGCCCACCAGAGATGGGTGTGTGAAATGCAGTGGAGCACAGGGTGGCACGTGGGAGTCAGCTACTGGAGACCAGCGCTCCAGCCAAGCTGGAGCAGACCCCTGCTTGCTCTTGATTTTGTCTCTAAGTCCCAGCCTTACCACTTACTGATTGGCCTTAAGCAATGAAGTGGCCTCTGCACCTCACTGCCATCATCTGTCAATCATCAAGGGTTCTGGGAAGATTCGAGCAAGACCAGTCAGGTAAAGAGACATTTCTCTAACCAACCATCCTCGCTGAATGGACAAGAACTTGGAAAAGGAGCATTCACCCCTACTTTGACCCTCTGGGTCAGGATATTTTCTTTACTTCCAAATGGAAACTGCATAATGGTGCCTCACAAGTCACTTTATCAGAGACACACAGAGTTGGACATGCAAGGATACTTGCTTCTGTGTGTTGCTAGCAATAGCAAAAAAAAAAAAAAATTGGAAACAACCCAAAAGAGCCAAAAAAGGGACAGTGATTATGCTTACAGATCCATGGAGTTAAAGGAAGAAAGCCTGGGGGAAATGCACTCCTTACACCATACACACCCACATCTAAACTCCAGGTACCACTGGAAGGCAAACTACCCAAATGGCAGTCTGGGTGATAGGGTTCTGGGTGAGGTTGGTTGGCTCTGCACTTGGCTGCATTTTCCAAATTTTCAAAGATAGTTTCCTCAAAAAAAGCAAGGAGTATGCAGCGCTTCATGCAGGCCACTCATTCAGGTTGACAAAAAATTCTGTACCTGTCAGATTTTAGAGAGGTCCTTCCTCTCCAGAGTCATGCAGTACCTGTGGGCATCCCACATAGCAGAATATTCAGGAAGGAAGCTGAAGTCTTTGGTCTTTCCTGGTCACCCCTGAGGGGGACTCTGTCAGGCCTACCACACAGTCACTCTCCCTGAGATCCTGCCAGTTCTCAGGGAACAAGTCTCTATTACTTTTATAAGACCTACAAACCAAGACAGGAGCCCCTCCTCAGGTGGAGAGAAAGCACTCACTGAACGTGCAGACAAAACAATGCAGACTTACAACTACATAAACTCCCTGTGTGATGTGCAGGAGGCACACCAGTGGCCAGGGACTTTGTGGGGAAGATGAAGCCGCGTCTGTGGCACTGGGGAAGATCCCCAAAGAGCAAGTGGAACCATGGTGGCCCTGGGGTTTTGCAGGTTCCTGGGGTCAAGGTACCACTTCCAAATGGAAACTGCGTAATATGTCATGCTTTCTGGGGGTGACCTGCTGTGACTCATTGGTGTCTCTGAGCTGTAGATATATTCCCTTTGGCTAGGGGGCCGCTGTGGTTGGCAGGGCTTTGCCAACTCAAGACCTTGCCCCAATGGACAAACCCCCCCACCCCCAGAACAAAGGATGCAATCCAGGAAGGATGGGTAACTGTGGGTGATGCAGGACATGGAAGAGGATTGAAGCCTGGGGCCTGGGGCATGGGAGGGGGAGGATGGCAGGGCACTGGGAGGGCTGCACCTGTTAGTCTAAATGGTGGAAACAAAGACCCTGATCAAAGAGCAGAACCATGGAGATCTGGATTGTGGGGCACCCACCCACCAATGTCTATCTTGCCCAAGGCTCTCCAAGGTCATTCTGCCAACTTGGACTCAGGGTCTCAGGGCAGAGGGACAGTGCCTATGCTCTATATCCACCAGAGTCAATCTGCCCTCCTGGTGGCTGGACGCCTGACTTTAAGGCCCCTGGCCCAAGTGCACCCCAGCATCCATGTTCTCTATCAAGTCAGGAAAACAGGGTGCCCTCTCCTGGGAATAAGTTTGGTTTTCCACTTAAACAGCAGGGCAGCCTGAAAAAGCACCATGGGAACAAACTAGCAGGTGTTGCCAAGAGTTCCTCCTAGGCCCTCGGTGAGCTCCAGGAACATGAGCCTCTTTGCCCAGACTCCACCTGTATCCTTCACCTGCACTCAGACAAGAACTCACAGTCCATGTGTGACCTAATAGCAAAGGCCAAGTGTGATGTGCTGGAAGCAAAAGATGCAGAATGGCCTGCCTGCACATTCCCCTCCCCACGCTACTCCCACGGATAAACCATCCTCCGTGTATCAGGGGGGCCAGACTCGATTCCTGTTCCTCCTGAGGGCCAGTTTCCTGCCAGCCTCAGTTATTCAGATAAGCCAGCTCCATCCTCCCACAGAAGCTGGGGACACCTCGCCCTCCTGACACTCTGAGACCTGCCTGGTCGTGAAGCAAGCCCTGGCTGTTAGCTCCGCTCCCAAGTCAATCCTGAACAGCGGCCAGGGAGCTCTGCAGCCCCGCCCCAGGCTGCCAGTGCATATGGCCAGTACCCTGCGGACTCGCTCATCTGCCCAGAGTCCACACACTCTCATCCTCCTATGCCCTGGGGTAGGCATCCACCCCGCCCCCTTGGGTGAATAAAAGTGATGAAAACAGCCCCAGAATCTCCGGGAGGGGGGGCACAGGTGACTGTGCAGAGCAGGAGGAGAGATCCGGGGGAACGCACGCAGGTGGGGATGGGGACAAGGACTCTGCAGCCTGGGGATGTGCACCGAGGAAGGACTCAGCCTGGCTGCCCATGGGTGACAGGTCTGGACGACTTCTACTGCTGGAATGAAAAACCAAGACAGAGCTACGAGGGCTGTGATGTGTTGTGCATGCTTACATTTGACAGATCACTGCTTTTAAAATCGTACTAGGAATAATTCGCAAAGTCTAAGCATGAAGAGGTAATTGTGGATGTGGGCTGAGGCAAAAGGTTCCCTGTCTCTGGCACCAGCCTAGGCCCCACAGCTCAGGGGTTGGGAGGGGAGATGTGTGCTGACCTGGGGCCCCATGACCAGGAGGACATCTCTGTCCCACCTTCTCTTCCTCCTTCCCTGGTCCCTCTCCCTCCTCTTTCTCCAGCTCCACCCCTTCCTCTCCCTCCTATCCCCACCCCTCCCCCATTCTCCTCCCCTTGGATACCTGAGTCCTGAGAGCTATGAAGACCTATGGCTTAGGTGGGCCCTATTCCCTGCTGGTGGATCTTGCCCCTTGCCCTTGGGACTTTCAGGTAATGGCTTGCCCACCAGTGCCAGATTCCCAGCTCTCCAGCAGAGAATCTAATCTTCCATGACGTCACACTCACATACAAGTGGCACAGGACACTCATAGGGAAGATCTGGAGGTGAAGACCAAGGTGCACCCCTGCCTTCCCTGCCACCTCTGCATCTCCCAGCATACCCTGGAGGCTTGAGCAACCTCTCCTGAAGCCTGGACAGCCTGCACTGCACAGGCACCTGATCCAAGAGACTTCGTCCCTCCGCTGCCTGCCTTGCAGGGTAGAAGGTAGTCTCCCTGGCCCCTGGGGATCAGGGGATGGCTGACACAAAGGAACCAGCCATGAACCAGTGTGCACGCATCTCTCATCCCTTCTGCCACCACACTCCTGCTGGCCAGAGACCTGAGCCATCCATGCACTCGGTACCTTGGGTCTCGGTGAGGTCTCAGCTGGCCCTTTGGTGGCTGAGGTTGCCAGATATTTCTAAGGAGGTGGAGGAAGTCTGAGGTATTGTAGAAGCTTCCAATTCTAGAGAAGTGTGGGTTCTGCTAGACAGTCCTTCATTCCCTCATTGCACACTCACCGCACACCCACTGCATGCCAAAGCCCTGTGAGTCTCAAAATAGTGCCAGACATTCAACCAATAGCCAACCAGTGAGGGAGTGATGACCGTCGGGATCCAAATAACAGGAAAGACATGGTGCTGTGCCGGTGTGCGTGGACAGCCAGCCCTGCCCAGGACAGGGGTGCAAGGTCAGGGAAAGCTGGTCTGCAGAGTTGAGACTGGGACTTGAATAGTGGTTGGAAGGGATGATCAGAAAAAAGAGAAAAGGAGGGTGCTCCAGCAGGGATGGGCCACCTCACGGAGCCTGGATGTGGTGTTTGTGGGGTCCCAAAAGAAGGTTCCTGTGCCTGGTGTTGGGAAGGGAGAGGGGGGGTGGGGGGAAGGGGCTATAGAGTAAGGAAGAGCCAGAACTCCAAGCTTGGGATGCAGCTCACTTCCTGGGGCTGAAATGCCCAAGATTGAACACTTACATGCACTTGTCCCCAAATTGCCATAGCCATGGCCTCTACCACACATGGTCTCCCAGAGGAAACTATTAGGACAAAGGTCCTGCATGAGGGATGGAAGACAGGCTGGGGCCCTAGGGGGTGGTGCTTCTCTCTGTGGGACTAAAGGCCACCCATAGACCACTCCCACCCCACTCCTTCGGGCCCATCCTGGTGGGATTCCCAGATGAGAAGGAACTGGGGCCAGGTCGAACACAGCACTTTAGCCCCTGAGCCCCAAAGCATGCACCCTAGTCACATCCACATGGTGCTTAATTTCAGCTCCACCACAGGGGAATCAAGCTTCCAGGGGCTCTAGAGTCAAAGTTGCTCAACTTGGCTACTTTTAAAATGTTGCTCCACGCCCTCCTTTTCCACTGGAGGAGGAAAGCCACAGAGAAGAGGCTGTGGCCCCACAACAGAACTGTAAACCACGAGAGCAGAGAGGAATTGGACCAACCTCCTGCTGGAGCCTGTCCCCACTGGGGAACTCCTGCTAACGTCAATGGTCGAGAATCGGGATCCCAATAGCAGAGGCCAGGACTATAAGGCTCGGAAGCAGCACCATGAGACAGACAGCAGGAGGAGGAGGCAGCCAGCATGAATGAGGAGGCATGAATCCCAGTGACCACAGTAGTCTGGAGGAAAGGAGACTGTCAGCTTCACCACAGGACACGCCTCAATAAAGGAGCCTGGAGAACAGTGCCACTCACCTGCCTTTCAGGAGGTCCCAGATGAACTTGGACTGGCTACCCGCCTCAAAGTTACTCTTAGAAATTTCAGGCCAGGCACGGTGGCTCATGCCTGTAAGCTTCAGTCTATGAAGGGGCTAGGGATCGCAGTTTTTCAGCAACATGGACTAACAAGTCCCAGGAGCACAGGTCCTCACCCAGGAAAAGGACATTTATCAGAAAAAGAAGAGATCAATGGACCAAACAACGACCAATTAACCAACAACTTTATCAACCAACAACTCACAGAGAGAGGGGAGTGCCATGCCCAGAAGGGGGATGCAGGGAGAGGGAGGAAGAGGTAGGGTCATACATACGGGGATCAATAACCACACAACTATGACCAAAGTTATAAGAAAATAATACAAATTAAATAAATAAATAAATAAATAAGTAAGTAAATAAATAAATAAATAAATAAAATGCTGCTTCTCAGGCAAGCACTGACTCTGCAGGGGCTGGCAGGAATATGTGTGGTCACCAGGACACATAGGCCCCAAGGGAAGACTCGTGCCCAATGTCCTGGTGATAGGGAAGCAGGTGCATGGTGGCCTCAAACCCCCTCAGCAGCCCATCTCCAATTGTCCAGCTTCCACAGTGCCTCGACATTCAGCTCAGATGGCCTCCTCTCCCCTGCCTCTTTTGTTCTTCCGCTCCTCACCTTGATGATATTGAGGCTCTCGCTTGTTCTTGACCTGTGGAGAGAGAAGCCTCTGCCCACCCAGGCAAACAAGCAGGACCTTTAGCTTTCTTTCCCCTCCCCCAACACAATGTGGTAGGTCTCCTTCCTGAAGCTCGGAACCATCTCAGGCAAATGCTATAACTGTTGGGGTTACTGTTTGCTATAAGGATAATCTCATTTCTGGATATTAAAAAGTCTCAGCCTGCTGGGCATGGTGGCATGTGCCTGTAATCCCAGTTACCTGGGAGGCTGAGGTTGCAGATCACTTGAGTCCACAGGTTCGAGACAACCCTGGGCAACATAGTGAGACCTAGTGTCTTAAAAATAAATATTAAAAAAAAGTCTAAGTCAGTCAGTCTATATCCAAACTTTACACAACAATGAGAATATAATTAACACTACTGAACTGTACGATTAAAAATAGCCAAGGTGGTACATTTTATGTTGTGCATGTTTTATCACAAATAAAAATAAATTTAAGAAAAAAATTTAATTTTAAGCTTTACAAGTTTTATTACCCCCCCCCGCACCCCTACCTCCCCACCTCCCCCACCCCCCGTGCAGACCAATGCCTCAGCCCAAGAACCAGAAGTGGGGCTTGTCATATAACTACATCATGAGGACAAAGCGATCATGTTCGAGATGTCCAGAGAAGGAAATGCCTCACACAGTGATGGAACCTGGCAAGTCCTAAATCTGTGGAACTGAGGTCCCAGTTGAAAGCAAGAAAATGTTCTTGTTCCGGGAGAGGCAGCCTTTTATTCTGCAAGGGATCAGATGTGGACCCCTCACATCAGGAAGGGCAATCTGCTTTCTTCAGTCAGTCAGTTTAAATGTTAATCGCATCTAAAGACACCCTCACAGAAATGCCCAGAATAATGCCTGACCCAATATCTGAGCACCCCAGGCCCAGCCAAGCTGACAAAGAAAATTAACCTCCCAGTGGTAGAGAAGCCAGTGCAAGTAAGACAGGAGGCCCAGGATGCTACTTCTGACCTGGCTATTGGCTGACCTCTGTGGGTCTCCATTTCCACATTTCATCAGGCCAGATGCGGCCTGTGCAGCCCTGTCAGTTGTTACATGAACTACTGGCATGAGGTGCAGTGGTCTCTGCACTGGTGGTGGTTGGCTCCCTTAGTTGCTCTTGGTAAATGTCCTAAGACTGCCGAGGGCCTTGGCAGGGCTCTCACATCTGGCTGGGGTGGAGGTGGGTTTGGAAGAACTGCCAGGTAACTCCTTGGCATGTTGATTTCCGGAAGGGATTTACAGGTCCTGGTAGTCATTATTTCAATGCAGCTTATCAAAAAAAAAGTGCCCATGGCCTCATCATAAGCACTTATTCCACAGGAAAGTTGCTTGCAAAAAACAACAGACATCAATAATGATGTTCACGGAGCTGTAAATCTTCTAAGCCTGCCTTCCCTTCCTGGGGACTAAGACACTTGATTTGGTTCTCCAGGAGCTCAGAAGTTTCCAAATAGATAACAGAATCCTAAAGTCCATTAAGCAAGGTAATTTACAATAGTGGCAGGACAAATTCAGGGAAATACATTAAAGCTTTTTCCCATTTGGCTTGTAGAAGACATTATTCTAAGCACACACACAATGAATACTGGTAGGTGACAATGAGGACATCCGTTAGCTCTCCTAATGAGTTTATTTCATCACCTCTCCACACAGTACATTCATTTCGAAAGAAAGTTGCACCAGCAGATAAGTTCTCCAAGCCCAACACAGACACCTGGCACCTCATTTTTGACACAGTAAATAAGTATCACTGGACATTGTAACAAGGAGCAGGGAGAAAGGCAACTTCTTCGAGAGCTCTGGCTTGGACCTTAAACCCATCCTTGTCAAAGTTCAAGCTGGAGGCAGAGGATTTGGGAGACTCTGGGAAGTGTTTTAGGAGAAGCCTTAAAGTGATACATGTGAAATTGTTTAAATGGTGTTTCCATGTTTTTAATAACAAAGCTGGTTCCACTCTCTGCTGCTTTCTCCACTCTCATCCCCCAGACCAGACCACCAGCAAAAAGGCAAAAGGCAGGGAAAGCAAATCCATATCCAGAAGATGTCTGTTTCAAAGGGAATACATGGTCGCTCCCATCACTCTGGAGGGGCTTAGATAGCCCAAGGAATAGCACAGTCAGGGGCTCAACTCTGGTCTCTGTGGCCAGCAGACTGAGCCCTAAGCAGCGGTGGTGACAGCCAGATCAGCCTGCAGAAGGCCAGCCTAGGTTCTCTGCTCATGTGCCACTTCCATTCCTCCTACCATGGCCCTTGTTCATGGGTCACAGAGCAAGCCCCGGGAAATGGGTGGACAAACTCTATAGAGTATGTCAAGTCCATCTATCTCCTTTCCACTCCTTCATGCTCTGTACCCTTCCAGATGGACAGATATTCTTCTCTGGACCTCCACCAGGATCTGATCTTGTTCTTCCCAAGACCGATGGCCATTTAGCCAAACTATTAGTCACTGCTCATGAATGAGAGCAGATGCACATTTCTGGACACCTCTGCATCCAGACAAAGTGTCAATTGTCATTAGTTCCTGCCACCCTGCCTTTTGGGAAGAGACTTCTCCTTACTACTGTCTTTCAGAGCCATGCATTGCTGCAGCTCCTGCAACAGCAATCCTCTTCTCAATGAGCCAACACACCTTTCATTTGTAGAAAGACCCCTGATGTTTTTCCCCTAAGGCAATGCGTATAAGAAACTCCCTGTTCAGTCATAAATGTGTGGATCGCAAGGGAAGAGGCACCGGAGTCTGAAGTAATGTATTTGCATACTCCAGTTATGTGGGGCATCTCCCACTTGAGGGACTGCTGTTGCAGAAGACCAACCCCACAATTAAAAAAAAAAAGTAAATAAAGCTAATGCAAAAAATAGAAGACTACCCCAGCTGGTAGGGCAAATAGCACCCAGTGCATGTTGGATGACTCAGGCCGCCTGGCCTAGGATGTCAGATGTTCAGATGTTCCCAGTATCCAGGGAAGAGCCAGAAGTGTTTCTCAAAGTAGGATAGTCATTTGCATAAGACACACAGCTTTTCTTCAAACCCCTGATAGTCATGCTGTGATGATCCTCTGGGGTTTTCTAGAGGCTTCAGAGGGTACCCTTGCTCACCAGAGATGCCTCAACCATCACTGCATCTACTGGGTTCTAAAGTTCCATATCTAAATAAAAACAAACACTTAGTTCAAAGAACAGATTGGCAGTCAGCAGAGGAGCAGGGAGTCAGGGTCTATGGCATAGTAGAATCTGGAAACTTGGGGTGGGGCTCATAAGCCTCTACAGATGTTAGAATATAATGCTGACCTGAAATGTACACAATGTAATAAACCAATGCTATTGTGATAAAAATGTTTTTAAATAAAATAAAGTTCCAAGTCAGAGCATCTCATACTGCTGACTGAACCCTACAAAAACTTCTCTTGCTCTTACATGATATAAAACTGCAAACCTTCTAAATTAATAAATAGATCAGAACAGCACACTCAACAGTGGTAGATATTACTTCCAAAGTCCAAAAAGGCCCCCAAGCATCAGGCTTCTTTAAAAGGAAAGGGTATAAGATGCAGCAACTTTTTTGTAATATGTTCTCCAAACCACTGGACTCCAAAAATCTTCAAAGAATTTTCCCAGGGTTTAACTCTCATCCTCTGGCTTGTTTGTATCTAAGGTCTCTAAGCTACTTCTTCTTGCTCATCAGGTTCAACTGGCATGCTTTCATCAATGCAGGAGGTCTGGGATGTGAAAATAAACTCTATATTCTGCACTGTGGCAAAGAGCAGACATAATCCTGAGACAAGCCCTTGTAGGTGCCTGTCAACAATACACCCGACAGGTGTCAGCAACTGTCAGCTGGAAAACTTGCAAACCAGGTGAGCAGGGCTGAGTTGATCTGTTATAACAAAGATACCACAACTAGAAGCAGCTGCAATCAGAGTCACCACCTGATTTTACTTTGTGATAGTCTTTTCCCAGACCCACCACTCTCCGCACATGCCAAGTACATAAGTTAAAAAGGTACTGATAGAAGTATTCATGTCGGCCGGGCATGGTGGCTCGTGCCTGTAAGCTTCTGGCTATGAAGCAGCAGGGGCTAGGCCTTGCCGTTCGGGGCCTTAGCGAGCCCTAGTTCCGAAAAATAGCCGGCCGTGGTGGTGCATACCTGTCATCCCAGCTACCTAGGAAGCTGAGGCTGGGAATTGCTTGAGGCTGGGGTACCCCGGGCAAGGAGAGCCTGCAGTTCCACAGGTAAAAATAGCGAGGCCTAGTCTAAAAAAAAAAAAGAAAGAAACTTTCATGTCTTTGAAGACTTTTTGATACTAAACTCTGAAATCCTCCTCTTATCCTCCACCCCCCACAAATAACATTGGTTGATAGAAGAGGAACACTCAAAAACAGTTCTCATTCCACAGGTCAGGGGCTAATATGATGGTTGCAAGAGTAATTCTATTGGTTGAAAGAGTAAGTCCACACCAATTATGCACTGATAGACTTTTGAGATCTCAGGGTCAAGGACCCAGCTGGAGATGAAGCTCATCTAAAAGCCCATGTATCACCTGACCTCCACAACCCTTTTCCTTGGTAGAACCACAGTAGCAACTGGAGTCCTGAGAAATAGGCAAAAATTTTTGGCATCATTGCCTCAAAAAGGACTGTGTATTTCTTCAGCCCACCATCACCCTGCTAAGCGACTACGGAACCTAGGGAAGAAGGAGTAGGGGCATGTTATCAGTGTGTACTTGAATATCTGTGTGGTGCTATTATGAATTTCTTCCCCCAAAAGTGTCCCAAAAACTGTTCCCATATGCAGTTCCAGGCATATGAACTGCTCCGTGGTCTGGGAACACAAGGCCATGACTCTCCATTACAGGCACTGAAATTTGGCTTCTGACTACGGGATCTAGTTTCCCCTGTTGTGCAGATCAAGTCTTATTTTAGAATGCTGCCCATCCATTTCTTCCCTGGGGGTATTTCAGGAAAGTAGTCATCACTAAATATGCCTGTCATCAAAACATTTTGATCACCACATTGAATAGGAAGGAGACGGAAGAAGGTAGGGGAAATAATGCTTGACTGTCACCCATGTCTACTTGCCTTGGCTTTCTCTAGTCACAACCGATGTTGAGAACAACTTTCTCTGGACTTAACTTTTCTCATTCACGAATACTTTTGCAGATTCTCTAAAGACTCCAGCATTGAAACACAGGACTATGTGACTGGTGACCGGCTCAGGTAAGTGGGGGCTAATCGGATGGGGGGAGACAATAAAAGCTATTTCACTCTAACTCCACTTAATCCTCACTTAATCTATTTCACTCTAACTCCACTTAATCCTCAGAAGGAATGAGAAGAGAACAAATAATGCAAAAATGGATAGAATGGGTGAGGGATCACACATCTGAGTGTAGCGCAAGAGAAGGAATACCAAGACAGCCATTACATACTAGATTGGAGAAATGATCATGGAAAGGACCTATCACAGAATCGCACCCACGGCCCCACAAAGAGTGAATGAGCCAGAATCTGGGGGTTGATATGCCATGCAAGAGAGCAAGGTGCCCCTCCCCATTCCACAGGAGGGGAGGGTCACAGAATTGGGGCAACAGTCTCACAGCAAAGCTACAACCTGAGGGAGAGGAAATGAGCGGCAAAGGCCTTCAGCAGATGCCTGTTCACAATGAGACAACTTTTTAACAAATGGCACAGGGAACAGAGTGGAGAAGACAGTCAAAAATGAGAAGACATTGATAGACTCCAACTGAACACGGCCTGGCTGCCCAACTCAAAGTTAAGACTGAACATCTACCAGCACAGCTTGCTATATCCCCGGATCACAGTCCCTCGTCCAAGAAAAAGACAATGCCACAGGAAACGAAGAGACCAAAGGACTCAACATAGATCAACAAACAACAAGGATTGAGGGGTCTGAGTGAACAGAGGGGGCATCAGTGGGAGGGGAAGGCATTCCAATAGCCATTTGCTGATATTGTAAGAAATCTAAAGGATGAGTAAGTCTTTTTTAAAGAGAGAGAGAGAGAGAGAGAGAGAGAGAGAAGACTGTATTCTCCTCTGCCCAGTTATTGATTTCCTCCCTCAGTCTCTGGGAACTTGGGGGCCTACTTATCTTTAAGGCCACTGTTCCCTTCTGGGCAATCTTTATAGGACAGTTCACTGGTCTTTATGGAGTGTATGTGGTCTACACAGAATATTTACCTATCAATGACTTAGTTTTTGGCAAAATCACAGTTGGTTCCAAATATATCTTCTCTTCCCATCTACTTCACAACTTCACTTTGTCTCACACTTAAACACTTCAGGGGTATATCAGACACCAGCCCCCAACTCCAGAGGCTGCATGCAAGCTATTCATTCTTGCTAGACTTGCAGCTTGGGGGACCTCAGAAAAAACTGAGGCAGAGCCCCACTTTGATAACCTGTGCCATTTGCATGTTTAATCATATAAGTATGAATTATCTCTGGAAAGATACAGAACAGTGATTGTATCCAGGAAAGAAAATAGTACAGGAGTGGGATGGAGACTTACTTTTTATCATTTTGCACTGTTTGAATTAATTTCTCATGCATAAGTTTTAGCAACTCAAAAGTTCCGAATTAATTTATCACATTTTATATTATGGCTTTTTAAATGATCTCCTTGCTTCTGGCCTCACTGTTTCCTCAGACAGAAATCTTTAGAGTCCCAGCTCAGAGGCTCTGTGGTCATAGGGAAAAACTGAAAGATCAGAAAACCTCACTTTTGACTGTTAGATCTTGAGCAAACTCCTATTCTTCCTGCACTGTTTCCCAATATGCTAAATATCTACCCTGCCACACTCCCTGAATTCAAGGAGTCAATCTATCAATCAAGTCAAAGTACAGTAGAATAGCTCTCTCAAATCTGAAGAGCAAAGTCCTTCCTCCCTACTCTGAGGACTGTGTGGGATGGGGCATGTTGTAATTCCCAGTCCCCATGCCCCCCTAAATCAGGTAGGTACAAGTGGCAGGGAAAGATGGGAGGTAAAACCTGCTTATCTGACCCTCTTTTCTAAGTTTCTGGCTTCACAATTTAGTCCAGGAAAGACCTTCAATTTAACTTCTCTACACCACAGTTTCCATTTTATATAATGGGAGAATTGTGCATGTGTGTATGTATTGCATACATATGAAAATATATGTAATATATTATAGTTATACCATAGTTTCTATGAAAATTAAATTGAGCAATTTATGTGCAGAGTCTACTGTTAAAGTGTTCAAACCTGCCAGATGATGATAATGGTGACAATGATGATGAAGGTGGTGATGATGGCTACGGTGGTGGTGACGGTAATGATGACTAAGTACACAAATGGCCACAACAATCTACTGAGCATTGTCCTCCTCAGCTGTGCCTCAGGCACTGGAAGGCAAATCTCTTCAATGAACTTGTGGGGAGGAGGAGGAGTCTATGCATAAACACAGCTCCCATGAGCTTCAGAACTTTGTATAGCAAAGACCAATGGGGTGAGGCCTGGTGGTGGAGAGCAAGAGGCCTCAAATGTGGGCATTACTTTGAACACAGTTTGCAAGCTTTCTGATTGATCTCTTCCCACTATAGGTAGATGGTGTGTGGGGAGTGGGGGAAGACTGGTGAGAGGCAGGGTGCTTGTTAGCAGTCTGCGCTAGACTCGCATTTTCTTTTCAGAGGAGTCTAGAGAATAGAAGAACTTGGAGAAGCTACAAAGATAACTCAGGGCTGCTTTGAACTTCTGAACCAAAGGCCCTTCTGAAGCTGAGAAATTGGGGGGCACCATCGATCTTTAATTTCACCATAGTTAGGGCCTCAGAAATGAGCTGTGCTGAGGGATCCAGGATCTGAACTCTTCACTGAAGTCAGAGAACTCTTGCAGCTCTTCCTTGCTGCCATTTTGGCAGATGCCAAAAATCCTCTTAGAGTCAAAAATCAAATCAGAGTCCTCAGCAGACCTTGGTGTTGTCAGACTTTTCTGCGGAGTCATTTCTGGGAAGTTCTCGCCTGTTCCCCAAAGCATGAGACCACACCCAGAACTGGTTCAGCAGACATTGCCCAAAGTAGAGTCAGCTTGCACCTCACCTCCTCTTTGAGGTCCTCTACAGGCTGAAGTTGGAGCTGACACAACCAGTAGTCCTACCCCACCACCCCTGAAAATTAAGACTCTAGGTACAAATGGATCCCAGGTTACAGGGAAGATGACTTTTTTACAGGGTCCTGCCTACAAAGCATTCAACCACCAAGGGATTTGCCTATCAAACAGCTGTCCAAAATAATCAACAAGCCTCTTACCTGTGGTGCCAACCATTAACACATAGGACAGAAGCTTTTTTTCTAGGATCTGGAGAAGCTCTGAAGTTTCGCTATTCCTGAGAACAGGTAGGGAAGGAAGATCCCCTTTATGGTGTAGTCACACTACCCCCTGCTGGACAGAAAGCAGCATGATGAAGAGGGCTTGCTGAGGCCAACATTCCTGGGCATTTGCCAACAGCCAGCTATGGCCAAGGTATCAAGTGCACAGTAAGCATTCAAAACAGGGCAGCTGACTTTACTGTTGTTGTTTAGCTACAGTTGTTGTTGTCACTGTTGTCACATAGTGAATACAACCCAAAGTCAGTGTGGGGTGAGGGGGATCCGGAAACAAGGGGTCTAGAATGGTCTCAGAAGATGAGCGTCACTTAGAAATGAAGAGAGATTGATGAGCCAGAGCAGAGCAGAGACAGATCAGGAAAGGCAGATGGCTGCCTTGGGCCCTCTCCTTCACAGCAAAGACAGCTTCTCAGAATGTGAGCCTGTGTGCAGGGCCCTTCCACAAGGTTAGAGGGAGAGAGGTTCCATCAGCCCTTCGTATTTCCAGACATCTGGCCCCAAGACCCTTCCCCTCTAACAAGCATCTGTGGGTGCCCAGTTCTTTCAGGTCAGGTTCCAGTAACAGACCCCCAACAATTCTGCCTGTTCCCAGCACTGCAAACATCTGCTGATCTGATCAGCCATAATTTTAGCCAAAGCAGACAAACCTCAATGAGCCAACATGACCTTGCTATTTTCGTTTTCAACAAGAAAATGCCAAGATAAGTAATTGTCAGAGTTAATAATTTAACAATGCAATAGACCTTGTAATTAAAAATAAGTTGAAGGAGGCCACAAAGTGATTGCAATAATGTTTCAAGGGCCAATTATACAAAAGCCTCTTCCCATTGTGCCAGGAGAGGGGGGGGTTGGAGGGGGGTGGCCGGGGCACAACTCAAACCCATTAGGGCTTATAAGGGGCACAACTCAAACCCATTAGGGCTTATAACCATTTATGCGTCATGGAAATGCTTTCCTTAAGGCTTGAGCCTTCACAGGGCTTTGGATACATTTGGCCAATTCTGGTTCACATTTTCATATGTTCCCTATTTATTTTGTTTTGTTCCATTTTATTTCATTTGAGTGAGAAATAATTATGAACTCCCTTCTTCCCCTGCCCCTGCCCCTGTCCTTGCCCTCCTCCCCTTCTGGTGCATTCTTGGAGAGTCTAAAGCACCATTTCTAAGCCTTGGTCCCAGTAGTTCCTGATGAGCCTTGGGTAGTGACACCAACAGCTGACTTGTCTTACAAAATAGAGCAGATTGATCCAACAATGTCACCTTCAGTGACACATCTTCACACCTGCTCTCTTGAAAGAGGGGAAGAGTTGTTCTAACCACCCTGAGAATGTCACAACCCCATTTTTCATGGCCCCATGGTAGATGGCAGTGACTACATTTCCTTCTGCATCTCAGGACGCTTCATTTTTCTAATTCAACCCCATTCCAATCACAAGACTTCCACTTAGAGAACCTCTTCTAAGTTCTCTTTTCCAGACCTCATTATTTCATTTTTTAAATCAATAAATTCTCATCATAAATAATAAATTCTCTGGTCATCCTACTATATAGACTTTACCTCCCTAAGGAAAAAAATGCTTTATCAAAACTAAAAGTAGAAGGGAACTGGAGATGTGAACATCAAAGGGGACTGGATATGTGAACGTCATCACATCAGTGACATGATGTGTAAAAGATATGACTTGCAAGTGGTGGAGGGGCAGTGAGGACAGGAAGCCAGCATGAGGACTGGTCAAGGATGTTGTCTAGGCACTTGGTCCCATCTGTGCTTGACCACCACCCCCCCAAGAGAAATACACCCAGCAGGGAAAACAGTCCTGCCTGCCCTCCCTTTTTCTGTGACTCCAGTTCCCAAAGCCATGACCAAGAAAAGAAATTCAAGATGCATTTGTAAACAAAGATACTAGAAGAATCATCTTTGGAAATCTGGAGCATTTCTGGAATCTTAGGCCCACTAGGCCTTACAGAGACCTTCTTCAGCAGAAAATGAATTTTCAGAGAAAACTTCACTTGAGGGTAAAAGGTTCATTTATCCAAAGAACACAGCAATGTTCACTATAGCCATCAGACTCCCTGTTCCAGAATTAGACACCTAAAATAGATATCACTCTTTTCTATCTGCCAGAAACCTATCCAAGGTCTGAGGACACAGGAGAGCAAGGAAATGGGTCTCCACTTGTGGGAATAATACAGGAAGAATCTACGGGTCAATAACCAATCCAATTTGGGAGTGTATTGCCTCAGTCACAGACAGTTATTGCTAGGAGAAAGGAAAAAGAGAAAAACCAAGAGTTCAGCCCTCCGTAAAGGCCAGAGTCCACTCACGTCTACAGCTGTGGAAACACAAATTGGTCTGGGTTCTTCTCAAGGCATCTCTGAGAATACCACTAAAAGTGAGCAAGAAGCAGTGCCCCAGCTCCAAAATGAAGTCTCTGGGTCCATTTCCAGAAAATAATTTCATTTTTAAGGTCTTTAATTCAAATAGAAATATAGAAAAGATGAGCTCATTCCTACTTTTTTCCCTTGATTTTCTTTGGAACAGAAAACAGGATTTTCTTTACCTCAGGAGCCAACTCAAGCATCATGTACCCAATAAATCTTACCTTCCCCTGCATCCCCAGAACCAAGCACAGAGCCTGGTTTAGTGTATTGTTTTTAGTATAAATGTCTATTGAATGAATGAGTTGCCTGTGGACTCCTGGAGCAGGGTGAGAAGCCAAGCTTCACATTCCTTTACAGGTATAGCATGTCTCAGAATAACTTCTGTTTTGCTTTTGATTTGACCATGCCTCCTTCCTGATGGAGTGAAAGACATCCTTTGTGTGACTGCCTCTGTGGGAACATGGTTTACTACATGGATCTCTGCCTTCAGGCCCAAGGACCAGATGTCTGGTCAATGTGCTAACGAATTACAGCAGCAAAAAAAAAGCAATAGACCTTTGAAAGGACTGCCCTCTCAACTAGGTAAAGGGAACCTTAACTCCCACTGCAAAAGGGTAGGCTACTACAGTCAGAACTGGGTTTTTAGCAAGGATCCTTGACAAATAAGGTGAATGACTGCCAACATCCAAGAGACTTTTGCTATCAGAACTTCATCCGGAGTAAATAATAGCAGGGGGGTGCAAGACATGACCTCTATGCACAGTCAAAGTCTAACAAGTTGCTCATAGGACCTGATAATATCAGAGGGTCAGAGAGAATAGTTAATTCTTCCTGACATCAGTCTACATCTTTGCCAACATATAATCCATTTTATCAAGAAAGAAATATGAAATTATGCACTGCTGGTCAGAATGTAAATTAGTGACTATGGAAAATGATATAGAGATTCCTGAAAAGCAATTTATACTTCCAGGAATATTTGTTCAAAGAAAAAGATATATGTTCTTTTAGCTATATACTAGCTAAAAGACATATATGTTCTTTGCAGTATTATTTATAATAGTCAAAATCTGGAAACAACCTAAATGTCTATCCTTTCGGTTGGGTAAAGAAAATAGTACACATTTGCAATAGAGTATTACATAGCCACTAAAAAAAAAATGTTCTTTTTCCACCTATGACAATATGGATGGACCCTAAGGGTATTTTGCTGAGTAAACTAAGTCAGACAAAGAAGACAAATACCAAATAATATCATATGTTGACATGGAATAAAATTTTAAAATTGCCAGATATACGGGAAGGTTGAGATGGGTGGATCAAAAGGTACAAAATAATAAGTCAGTTATAAATAATAATCCAGTTATAAAATAATAAGTCATGGGGATGTAATGTACAGCATGGTTAACAACATTGTATTGCATATAAAAAATAAAGTTGCTAAGCAATCAGTTTAAAAGAATAAGATGCCTAGGGGTAATTTCTTTCTTTTATTTTCTTTTTTTTTAATTGATTGCACACATATATATTATTCCTAGGCATAATATATATATTTATTACTCCTAGGCATAATATATAATATAATATAATATATATATATATCTTACCCCTAGGAATAATTTCAATCAAATAAATAAAACACATGTACACTAGAGAAAACTGTAAACACAGTTTTAGAGAAAGTGCTAAAACATTGCTAAATGAAATTTTAAGAGACCTTTAAATAAATGGAAGACATCTAACATTCATGGTAGAAAGAGCAGATGTAATCATATCTATACTACTCAGAGACAAACAAATTCAATACAATCTTCATCAAACTTCAACAGTCTTTTTTGAATAAATAGAAGAGTCAATCAACAAATGTATATGAAATTACAAAGGGCTCCAAATAGTCAAAACAATCTTGAAAATGAAATAAAAAGTCAGAAGACTCAAA
>PVHY01017199.1:0-31997 GCA_004024945.1 Uropsilus gracilis
GTTACTTCAAGGTAAAGGCAATTGTAAATGGCCTGTTTGTAGCCTGCTTCTGAGAGAAGCAGTTCAGTTAAAGTCAAAAGTCTGCCATATACCCTGTTTCATATATACATGTATATACATATATTACATCGTCTACCCTGAGATTCTCCCATCACCTTATCACCCATGTAATATTACTTTTAAATGCTACATGAAGACATTCTAGCAAAAAGATTCACCAAAGCCAAACATACCAAAAAATAAAATGTGACACTCTCCAATGCAGGTTCGCTCTTTTTCCCCTCCCCAGGACCCAAAACTGTTCAAGTTTCTTCACACATCTCTCTCCCTCCCCATTTGCAGACACCTGACCATAACCAAAAGTATAAGGACATTTTATTTTCTTGTTCATAAAAAAAATTCCCTCTTTCTAAATCAAACATTTTTTTTTATTTGCACTCCCCTGTTCGCACTGCCGAACAGAGGCCCAGCCCCTAAATCAAACATTTCTTAATGTTTAACATTTTTTCTTAGAAAAGTTTTTCCTTTTGCAATCAGAAAGAAGAAAAATAGAGTATCTTGGCAATGGGGGGGGGAACTTCCACAAATTCAAAGTCTCAAAATGTGAAGAGATAAGATCGTTTGGCCATCCACACTTCAGAGCCAAGGGTCTGGGGTTGTGTCTCATGCACTTTCCAGGTACTTCCCTTCGAGCCTCCGTCTTCTCCTCCAGAGCAGGTTCTCCTCCAGAATGAAGAATCAATGATAAACTGTGGATGTCTTCACTGCCAGGAACAGAGATGGTACCTCTATTATGTCCAGGCCTGGATCAAGTGACTATTGTCTGACAGACTATACTTCAGGAATAGGAATATAAACCAAAATGGTATAATAATGATAATAGCTACAGCCTCTTTGGAGGTTCACTGCTTGCCTGCAGCTTCTAAGTCAGCACAATTATGTAAAAATAAAATGGAAGCAACATGTGTAATTTATAATTTTTTAATTTTATCTTAAAAAGAAACCAGTAAGACTAGTCCTAATAATTTTATTTAAGCCGGGCATGGTGGTGCATGCCTGTAAGCAGCAGCCTAGAGCCACAGCTAGGACCAGGGATCGCAGTTCGAGGGCTGCCAGGGGCATGTAGCAAGACCTAGTTCCAAAAAAATATAGCTGGGCGTGGTGGCACGTGCCTGTAATCCCAGCTACCTGGGAAGCTGAGCCTGGGGATTGCTTGAGTCACATCACCCAGGCAACATGAGGCTGCGGTTCCACAGCAAAAATAGCGAGACCTAGTCTCAAAAAAAAAATTTTTTTTATTTAACCTAATATATCCAAAATATCATCATTTGAACATGTAATCAATATATAGGTATTGATGTGCTATTTTACCAAAATCCTCAAAATTCAGGTTACATTTGACCTGGTCCTCTTGATTAGAACTTGACATGTTTCAAGGACTCAGAGGCCATGTGTGTCAACAAGGTCTAAACAGTTTACATCTGTATTGACTCATGGCACCCTATCTAATTCATGTCCCCAGTCAATCCCATATCATAAACAGGGAAGCTGAGGCTCAAAAAGGTTCAGAAACTGCTCAAAGACCTAGCAAGTGACACAAGTCTGCATGGATCCAAGGGCATCTCCTGCAGTTCCCCACCGCCTATCCTCAATTCCAGCTTTTAGGAGGATTGCCATCAACCTGGCCATGCCACTGACAGACTGGGCTTGGCCACTCTGAAACTCAGAATCATCTAAAATGGGATGATGGCAACTAAGTCAAAAACTGATGGATGCCTTGAGAGCCTAACATTCAGGGACACCCCTCAGATAGCCTAGCGCCCAACAAACCCTGGACACACTGACAGAGGTATTTCAGTCACTGCAATTCCTTCAATTATGGGACTCAACTGAGCCAAACCCCAAATAAGTTACCCAGTTTTCACATATATTGCAATTCTGGGAAAGCATCTCAGTTGATTTCATAAAACTCAAACAATAGATTTCTGTGCTATAAAGAACATTCCATTTACTAAGGACTACACAAATTGTGAAATCCAAAATTACTTCTCACTTCTTTGGTATCATTGCCAAAGATTTATTTCCAGGGTTTTGTACATGTTATTTTAAAAAAATAATTGGATTTCTCTCATTGTATATTATTTTGGTTCTGATCACAAATATGATGGATGTTTTCTGCAAAAAAAAAAAGTTGTTGCAGAAATATGGAAGAAATGAAGGAAAGATCCGCATGCCTAAAAGCATACAAATGGATTATGTGTATGTCCTGGAGGGACAGTGCCCCAGGATCAGAAGACCCTAGATGTCCATGTGTTAAGGTGCAGAGAAAATGAAATAAATGGTCACTACAGTAGAAATGCTTTAGTAGCTTTGCCAACTTAACCTTCATAAAGATCTGATCAAGCTTACCCTTGCCAACAATTTGGGATAATTCCTGTTTCTCACACCTTCTGGGCATTCCCAGTCTTCACTTAGTTAAAATGAGGAATAAACTGACTAGACTGTGAAAATAATACACATGATCCCACTATGCCTATTTCCTTAACAATTTAACATTTTAACCCACATAGTCACCCAGCTTACATATCAAAGGGTCCAGCTGAAGGTCAAGATTTGCTGCATTTGGCAAAAGCTTCATCTTCCTTCACTCACCAAACCACCTCCCATGCTTACCTTCACCCAACCTTGCTGCTAGGCCCCAGTCATACTGGCATTTAACTTCCTACAATGAACCAAAGTTACTTCCCACCTCAGAGCTTTTGCATGTGCTCCTTCTTACCATCACCTCTTCACTGGTAATTCCTATTTACCCTTCCAAGGAATTTGGCCAGTTTTTTTTAACCTACTTTCCCATTTCTAATAATATTATCCTCTTCTCAATGTTGTTGTAAGGATCAAATGAGATACATTTTTATTTAATTTTTATTTTGTAATTTTCATACAATATTGGTTATGTTTGTATGGTTGTTGTTCCCCTTAAGTACGGTCCTCCCTTCCAAAGTATACCCCTATCTTACCCACCCTACTCTCCTTTTTCCCCCTCTTCCCCTCTGGTCAGTCCTACTCCTCCTGCTGCAAGTCACTGGTCTATGACTGACCCACTGGTCTTTTCTTTTTCTGGAACAACATCCTTTTTTCCTGGGTGCAGACTTGCACTCCTGAATAACAACAGACCAGGCTGCTCGGATCTCCAGGAGTAACTGAGGCATGACATGCTGAGTCAAGCTGAGCATCTCAGAAACCTCTTGTGGGGCAAGTGCATGGTGCAGTTCTCCAGGCTCCTTTCCAGTGTCTGTTACATGGTGCTAGTTCTGTGCAGTATAGTTCTAGTATCTTGGGTTGTGAGCCCATCTCCTAGCCACTGGCAGTGGAGACATTCCCTGCCGGGTACAGACTTACCCAGGTGGTTATTCCAGCTCCTCTCTTCTCTCCTGTTAGCAGTTTTGCCATGGGGCCACAGCCACATCTCTGTGACTTTTTCTTCCCCCATTGATTTGTAAAATCACATTGCAGACTTGGGGTTTGGTTCCCCAGTCCCAGAGCCAATGCAGGTAGAAATCTGTGCAGGTAGAACTCTGTGACAGGTCACCTCAATCGCTGGTTTCACTATCTTGTCTCAGTGGTTCCAAACACATTACTTGTCCTACCCAGGTGGTAAGTGTACCCAGGGCCATTATTACTTCCCTCCTCTCCATTATATCTGTAGCTAGAGAGACTTTTTTTTCATTCGTAGTGCAGATTTGATAAAGATTGGAATAAACTAGAGAAGGACCCCCACCACCCAAGTTCTCAACCCAGCAGAGACCCCCAGCTCCCATCCCTGGTCTATGTAGAGGCAGAAGCTGGCTCCACTAGTCTGAAATTCCTGAACCTGAGCCCCTGAGACCCCGAGACCCTGGTGATATAGAACTCACCCAAATCCCCCAACCCCCACTGTGGCTTAGGCCTAGGCCGAGGCCTAGGCCTTGGAGGTTCTCTTCAAGGGCCCTAGCGGTGGAAAGGTGAGACACATTGTTTAAAACAGTGACATGGTATATCAGAAGATGTCAGGATTTCAGTTCAACAGGCACCTCCTCTAGGAAGCACTACCTGACCACCCTGCCCAAGTCAGGTGTTATACTTTCTCACGGATTTCTTTTCTTTTCTTTCTTTTTTTCTCTTCAGAGACTAAGTCTCACTATGTTGTCCGGGGTAGTCTCGAAGCCACGGACTCAAGTGATTCCTAGCCTCAGCATCCCAAGGAGCTGGGATTACAGGTGCACGCCACTGTGCCCGGCAGATTTCTCAAATTCTCTTATTGGACACAGACTATAATAAATATAGTTAAATAATTACTTAGAATGTCATTTGCTTGGTTTTCTTTTTCCCTTGACCTCCAGAAGAAATGTGATACTTGTCTAACAAATTAATGAATGAATCCAATTATAAAGAATAATTGGAGTAATACTCTCACCACTGTACAAGTTCACACCTGGCCAGATCAAGAAGCCCACAAAGCTCAAACAGAGAGCTTGGTGAGTAGGCAGCACCCCCGTGTGATTACTGGGAATATTTTTCAGTACAAATGCCAAAATTCAATACTCTGGTTATATCTTCTCCTTGTTCTTGGTGGCCAGCCCACTGTCTCCCTTCTCCAGACCCTGAGAGGTCCTGGACCGCTTCCACCTGCTCACCGGTCCTCTTGCCTTCTGGTGCAGCGGTAAGGGGCTCCAACAGGAGAGGGGAGGGTCAGAGGGGACAAAAAGTGGGGTCTTTATTCACCCTGGATCTAGTGACCAGAACACACAGAATATAGCAGTGAGAAGTGATGCTGTGTCACTGCAGAGGTTAGAACATAAAAAGACACAACTTCTACCTGGCTTTGCTTTCCTCAGATTACTCCTCCTGGGGAAGCAGCTGCCAAGTTGGGAACAGACTTAAGCAGCTCAAGTTGGAAGGAAGTGAAGTATCCCACCACATGTGCTAACCATAAGTGAGTCATATGGGAAGGAAACCCTTCAACCCTTGTCAAATCTTCAGGTGCTGCAGCCCCAACCAACATCTTGGCTACAACTGCAGAGAGACACCTTGAGTTTGGGAAAACTGGATTCCTGACCCCAAAAAACTGAGATTATTGTTTAAAGTCACTAAGTTTTGGGATAATTTGTTATATAGCCAGCAGAGGATTAGTATAAGTGGTAGCAGTACAGGCTCTCGCCTCAGACCTCTGACTTTATAGACTTCAGGCCTGGGACACTCCTCCCTTGACTCCTTCAGCTGTTCCTTCCTGCAGCCTTCCTTGCCCCCCTCACCCATTCTCCCATCCCAATAAATTTTTCATCCTGCTGTTTATTTCCTGTCCCATTATATATTTGTTTCTTATATGTTTCCCCCAATTAGCATGCCAGCTCTTCGGGGACAATGTTTGACGCTCTGTTCACATCACCCAGAACAGTGCCTGGCACAGAGTATGCACTCAACATAGAGGTGATTAGTCTGAGAAATCTAGCAAACTGATTCATTCAGCACTGGATCAGACTTCCACTTGTTCTCTGTCAGCTGGGTTTCCACCATGGCTAGGAGATGGGACATAACCATGACCTCCCTTTTCACTGGGTAAAATCGGCAACTATGATAGAGAGCCCTCCACATCTCCCTCACCTCCCTCAGGATGAAATCCCAGGTCCTCTGTGCAGTCTACAGAATCCCATCCTGCCTGAAATTGTACCTCCAGTTACAAGGAACCAGAAACTATTTACATTCACTAAAAGAGTAGTTTCTAGACAGGAGGGCACAGAACCTATAAACAAAGCTTTGGGATTTAAACCTCTGTATTTTTTATCTTTTTTATTTTTTGCTGAAGAATGTTTTTGTCATAAATGTTACAAAATAACCTACAGAATCTACTGGGGCAACTATATTTGCATGCAGTTTATGTATGTATGTATGTATGTATGTATGTATGTATGTATGTATTTTGAGACTAGGTCTCGCTATTTTTGCCTGTGGAACCGCAGGCTCTTGTTACCCGGGGTACCACAGACTCAAGCAATCCCCAGCCTCAGCTTCCCAGGTAGCTGGGATTACAGGCGTGCACCACCACGCCCAGCTATGTTTTTTGGAACTAGGTCTCGCTACGGGCCCCAGGCGGGACGCGAACCGCGATCCCTAGCCCCGGCCGCTTCATAGGCTGAAGCTTACAGGCACGAACCACCGTGCCCGGCTTTGCATGCAGTTTATAAATAAATCTTCACCTGAGGGTGGAACATCAACATCTTTACTGATAGGGGTACACAAAAGCAATTTTGGAGTCATTTATCCAAATTTGACTTTGCCCTCCAGAGAATACCTGGCAGTGTCTAGAGACATTTTCAGAAGGAATGACTCGGGGAAGGGTGCCGTGGCATCTGGAGGTGGTCAGGGATGCTGCTCAGTGGTCTACAAAGTGCAGAGCAGCTCTGACCACAAAAAATTATCCCATTCATGATGTCAGTAATGCAGGGGTTGAGAAACTCTAGCCTAAAGCATCTTGTTCCTGGGGTCTTCGCCTGAGCTGCTTCCTTCTCCCCACTTGGCTCATCACCTACTTAAGACCTTGAACTTCAAGGACTCTATTTAAGCAGGTCCCTGTCTCCAAGAAGTCATCCCTGATTCTCCCCAAGCTGAATCAGAATTCTAAAGACTCCACCAATCCCCTGTACTGGGTGGGTTAGAACTGTTCCAGCACTCTAGGTATGATAAAAGCTTTGGATTTACAATGCAGATCCCATGAAACACCTAGATGAGCCAGATTCTGCTGCTAGGGACTGGGGAAAATTCTTATTTTTAAACAAGCCCCTCTCCCCTCCCTCCCTCCACCCACTACCTATCTGTCCATTCGGACCAGCACATAGGAAGTCACCCAGTAACCGAGTGCCTGGCATTCCAAGCACTATTTGGAATCTGGACATACACACCACCAACACCAACACCACCACCACATACACATACCACCATTACCACCACCACCACCACATATGTACTATATAGCCACTATTATTCCCATTTTACAGAGAAGTAAACTGAGATGGGGCTTGTCTGAGGAAAAGACCCAGAGAAAGGAATGGGCCCTGGTCCTAATTAGCGCTGGATTCATGAACGGAAAAACGGAAAACGGTAGGAACTGGGGGAGCGCCATCAGGGTTTGGGGAGAGGGGACGCGGAGACTCGTCGCGGCCAGCCAATGCTGCCCCGCCCCCACGAGGGACGTGAAGACGCGGACCCCGCACAGCGTGGGGACATGTGACCGACTGCAGAGGCCGCGCCGCCTCCCCCGCCCGAGGTCTGCGCGCTCCGCTGCAGGGTGCAGACCCCAGGCGTCACAGGGGTTTGGGGCGCAAAAGCAGAGGCGGAGACAGGGCGGAGACAGAGCGCTTCGAGCACCCACCGCAGGAATCGAAAGCGAAACGGGGGTCTAGGGAGGAAGGGAGGAGCCGGCTTGAGGCCCCGCCCCCTGCCTTGCGCGGTTGCTGGACCGCCGGTCGCGCCCTGGTAGGGGGGCACGGAGCGCGCAGTGCGGACCCTTTTGGAGACCTGCGCCGCCGCCGCCACCATGTCTCAGGAAGGTGTGGAGGTAGGAGATGTCCACGGCCGGGCCGGAGTACTGCAAGAGATGCTGGGGATGGGCTGGGGGCGCAGAGGGGCATCGCAGTTCCCGGGGACTCCTTCCGAAGCCCAAACCTTTCCCTAACTGGTGCTTACCCCTCCCAGAAAGGAGAGTGACTGCCACATTCTCCCGGAGCGAAATGCGGCCTCCTAGGACGAGGAGAAAACGTAGGCTGCAGGGTCAAGGGTCAGAGGCCAGGGATTACCTGGTCGGCCTCTTTCCTTAGTCTGGGAAGCTACCGACGACAGGCCCCTACCCCCAGTGTCCCATAGAGACTTTTGCTTTTCCCAAAAGATGCCATTGAGGGATGGAGGGTGGGGGACGCGGAGGCCAGAGGCAAGGGTCAGGTTCACACCGAGAGAAGGATGCACAGACACGGGGAAGAAGCAGTCTTTCCTCTCCTCCGGGGAAACCCACTATCCCCAATCCAGCTGGAAAAAAGCGTCCGGCGCCTCCGGGAGAAGTTTCATGGGAAGGTATCCTCCAAGAAGGCGGGCACTCTGATGAGGAAATTTGGCAGCGACCACACTGGAGTGGGGCGCTCCATTGTGTACGGTGAGCAAGCCACAGTCCCAGTCTCCGACAGGGGTGCCAGAAGGGGAGGGGAGACAGTGCAGTGGGGGTGTGGTCTGTACTGAGGTTTGGGAAAAAGTCTTGGGATCATCTCTTGGGGAAGGTCTGTGTTTGGGCTCTGGAGACCCCGAAACTCCCATAAGATCCTTCAAGGGCCCTTTATTATGTAACAACTTTCATTAACTTTTACTAAGGATCTTTCATTTACTCTCCCCACCAGGGGTAAAACAGAAAGATGGACAGGAACTGAGTAATGACCTGGATGCCCAGGTAAACTGCCCCCCATACCTTCGGAGGACCAGGTAAAGGGGGGAGGGGAAACAAGAGGAACGTACCCTGTTCATGGTGAACCACTTCTGTACGTTTCCAGGCAACATCTGGTGGTCCAACATCATTCAGTATTCACCCTTCAGTCAGAGTATCCAGTCAGGGAGCCTGCAAACAGTGAAACTAAGCAATGAAACAATCAGGACTAATATCATCATATAGGGGCCCTTGAGGTCATTGAAGGCTTTCTGGAGGAGATGGCACCAACTCTTTAAGGTTGGGGAGGAGTGATCCTTGGGAAGGAAAGGGTCTTCCTGGAAGTGGGAAAGGTGTGAGCAAAGGAACCGGAAGGCTGCCTGGGATGAGATGGAGATGGGGCAGGAGAGGAGGACAAGGCGCCTGTATGTTGAAAGAAAGAAGGAATGAATGAAGTACATGTGCAACATGGTCACTTTGCCGCTGAAATACTTTTGGTGGCTGGTACATTGGAGTCATCTGCCTCAAAGGCCTGGTATACAATTGTTAAAGTTGTTACATAATACAGTATGTTATACGCTTTACATTTAATATATGAAGAGTATGATAAAAATAATAGCAGTGGGTAAAACTGATTGAGCACTTCCCTTGGGGCAGGACTCCAAGAATTTTGTGTATGTTAATGTATCTCATCACCACAGCAACCCCATGAAACAGGTCCTATAATTTATCCCATTTTACAGACAGGAAAACTGAGTCACATCACTTGCCATGTTCATAGAGCAAGCAAGAGACAGCTGAGATGTGAGCCCAAGCCACCTGGGCTCTGAACGCTTTTCATTAGGGACCCAGAGGAGTGACTTGGCCATGTTCCCACAGCTAAGTGACAGAGCCAGGACTCAAACCTGAATCCTTCTGAATCTAGAGCCCGAGCACTTATCCCAAAAGCAGTGTGGCCTCAATGGGGCAAGTGTCAGTGCCAACAGGTGTGTGCTGTTTGCCAGCAGGAAGGGAATATGTGGCCCAGGCCTGCTCTGCCACTCACTCAATAACCTCAAGCCAGCCCTTTCTGAGCTCTGGACCTGTTTCCCCATCTGAACACTGGGGATGACAGGTCAGGGCTGCTAGGACGTTAACTCCATAAGTGGGTGCTACTCAATCATCTCATGAGTTAGGATCACCCTACTTTTACATGGGGCCAGGACCCTGCCCCTGTCCACAATCCCCTCCCCCAACAAACAAGGGAGAAGAGAGGTCCCAGCTGCATCCCCAGTTTCTGCCCCTGGTGTCTCCATCCAGGACCCACCAGAGGATATGAAGCAGGACCGGGATATCCAGGTGAGTCCAGGATATGGAGAAGGGAGGACATCTTGGGGAATAGTAGGGGGCATCTATGGATGAGGAGGAGAGATGTTAGAGGGGCAAGAAGCAGTCAGATATGTGAGAGGAGGAATGAGGTGTATGTTGGTGGAAAAGGGGTAACTATCTTCTCAACCCCAACCACCCCATTCTGCAGGCAGTGGCAACCTCCCTCCTGCCCCTAACAAAGGCCAACCTACGCATGTTCCAACGTGCCCAGGAAGACCTCATCCCTGCTGTTGACCGGCAGTTTGCCTGCTCTTCCTGTGACCACGTCTGGTGGCGCCGTGTACCTCAGCGGAAGGAGGTGAGAACCTAAACCTGACCTTGACTTTGCCCCAAACTCCAGACCCCCGTCCTCATTGTCTGCACCTCCAACCTAAGAACATCAACTTGTGAAAACCCACATTCTGACCTCCACCCTTAGAGCTCAACATTCATCTCAAACCCCTCCTCCCAACCCAGAGCTTGGACTTTGGAATTCCAGCCTGGGCAGCTTTGTCAGTGCATGACCCCACAGCCTGACCCCTGACTTCACAGTTTGACAGCTACCACTGAAATCAAGTCTAACCCCAAATCTGGCTTCAGGACCCCAACCAGTAGTGTGCCCCTAGTAAACTCTTAACAGCTGTTCTGGGGGGAGGGGATACCAGCTGTGTAGTAGTTGCTAATTCCTATGGTGTAAACGTTCCCACCACTTTCAATTCCAAGCTGTCATGGTGTTCATCTCCTCTCATTTCTCCACCTCCCAGGTATCCCGGTGTAGGAAATGCCGGAAGCGCTATGAGCCAGTGCCATGTGACAAGATGTGGGGCCTAGCTGAGTTCCACTGCCCAAAGTGTCGGCATAACTTCCGGTGAGGGCGTTGATCCCCCACACCACCCTCTATGCTGCCCTTACCCCAGCCCTGCTCCTCCCTGCCCACCCAGTTCCAGCCTAACCCTTAGATCTTCATGGTCCTGCCCACCCCCAGGGGCTGGGCACAGATGGGGTCCCCATCTCCCTGCTATGGGTGCGGCTTCCCTGTGTTTCCGACACGGATCCTCCCTCCACGCCGGGACCGGGACACGGATCGCCGCAGCACCCACACCCACTCCTGCTCAGCTGCTGACTGCTACAACCGGCGAGGTAAGGAACCAGTGCATGCCCATAACCGCTCCCATTCAGGGGTATCTTCTTGGTCCTGACTCCTGCAACATATAACTCTGTGACCTTAAGAACCAAGGTCTCTACCTGAGTCTTCCATGTGCCTCCTATTGCTGCAGTCCCTGAGGCCACGTCATCGCCTGCAGCATCAGCCCCTCCTTCCACGTATCTATCTACCCCCTAAGTGTCCATGGCTTCTAGTACCAGATCACCCAGGATACCTGTCCCTCCTGAAGCATCACCCTCCCTCTGTAGTCTCACCCTTGAGATGTTATGGTTTCACTACAGTGCCCCACATCCTAGTGTTCCCAGAGCCTCTGCCCCTGTGACCTCTGTTCTTGGCTGTAGTCTCAGGTGACACCCATGACCCTGAATCTTCTGTGGCTAGAACACCTGTGGAGTTCAGCCACTTCCCATACCCCAAAAGTCTTGTGTGGCCTCAAGGACATGAACTCAGAACCTCTCCCTTCCCAGAGCCCCATGTGCCTGGGACCTCCTGTGCGCACCCCAAGAGCCGGAAGCAGAATCACCTGCCCAAAGTCCTGCACCCCAGCAATCCCCACATCAGCAGTGGCTCCACTGTGGCCACCTGCCTGAGCCAGGGGGGCCTCACTGACGACCTGGACAACCTCATCCTGGAAGATCTGAAGGAAGAGGAGGAGGAAGAAGAGGAGGCTGGGCATGGGGAGTAACCCCTGCTGGGTGCAGAGGCAAACCAGACACGGTCTGTGGATATTTGTGTTGTTATAAAAAATATGAGCTCAAACCGAGATCTAAATGCCCTGGGTCCGAGATATTGGCAGGGGAAGTTCTGGGTCCCATTTTCAAGGCACCAGGGAGCAACCACAAAGGAAAGATCTGTGGGACATAGCCAACAGAGGGCCACAAAGGAGGTGTGGCCAGGAGAACTTGGGCTCTTGTTGACAAATATCTCCCGGAAAGAAGGTCACTGCTTCAGGGGTCGGATCAGCATGGCAGTCTTCTTGAGAGAGTAAGCCCCACCGCGAAATTCGGCCCAGTAGACACCATCCTGGTAGCGGCTGCGGTAGTGGCCACCACGGTGCCACACGCCATTAAGGTTAGAGTGGGCACAAGCATGGTACCACCAGCCTCCTCGCTGGTACAGGGCACAATTACCTGAGGGGAGAGAGAATCCATGTCCTCTCACCAGCATAAAATTTTCTAGCAGCACCTCATTAATGCAAGACTTTTACCAGGTATCCCCTGATCCCTGATCCCACAGTTACTGAAAATAAGCCTTGATCCCATATCCCCTCACCAAAATAAGAATCCGGCTCTTTTCTTTTTTAGAATAGCTTATTTGTAATTCCTTCCCTAACCTCTTACCAAAGTATGAGTCACACCTCTCTACAAACTAGGAGATCTACCTTGCATTCCTTTATTTGGGGAAGGGGGTGCCTTCTCTACTATATTTCTCTAAGTACTAACTAGCAAGGAACATGAGTTCTGGCTCTTTAATTACCTCATCAGAGAAGGAATCTCTGGTCCTCCAACCAGAATAAAAGCCCTCTCCTCTGTTGACTTGCTTATCCTGATCCTTACTGGAGGGAAGGCTTACCCACTCCCTTTTATTGCCTCACTACGCTTCCCACCTCCCACCAGAATAAGAGCTCTTTACCAGAATAGGCGTCTCGGTCCCTATCCACGGTGCTGAACGGCTTGTCACTGTGCCAGGATAGAGAGTCTCCAGCATCTCCATGGTACTGGCCAAGCCTTAGGCGGTAGTGGTCACTCTCAGCCTCCAGGGAGAAACCATCATAGTGGGCACGTGCCCCACGCCCCCCCCAGTCCTCTAGGAGTATCAGTAGCTCATGGTCCCCACGGCTGGTCATCTGATGCACAGGTTCAAGGCCCAGCCAGTATTCCCCATCTGGCTGCCCAAAGCCCACCTAACAGGGCAAGAAAGTCAGAAAGTCAGGAGCAGCTCTCCTCCACCCCTCCAATGAGCCCTGCCCCTGCCCCTGCCCATCCACACCCACTTTGTAGTGCTGCCAGGTAGTGAAAAAGTTGACAGAACCATCTTGCCGCCTCTGGATCACAGTCCAGCCTCCACTCTCCAGCTGTTGCTCACACCATGCAGACACCACATACCGGCCCAGTCGCAGTTCATAGATTCCACTCTGCCTGTAGCCTGCCTGGCGGGCCTCTGCACAGTCTCGCCATGGACCTGTGAGCACAGGAATATGGAAAAAGCACAGCCTGAACCAGAGTCTTGACTCTCATCCCCTCACCAGAATAACATTTCCCATTCCTTCAACTAGGGTAAGAGCCCCAATATCCATTTCCTTACCTGACTAAAAGTCTGGTTCACTCTTCTCTCACTAGAGCTTGGTTTCTTATGTTCTATGGTCTCCTAACCAGACTAGAAATCCTGAACATCCTAACTTCATATTACCACCAAGTAACAGTCCTACATGTACTGTTCCCTCATGAAATAATATCCTCTCTCCAATTTTGACATCCTAATGAGGATTTTGATCTTGACCAGAATAACGGCAATGGCTCCCCATTTTGTCACCAATAAATAAAAGTATCAGTTCCTCCAGTTCCCTTGCCATGAGAGGATTCTGCCATTGAAATCCTGACTCCGGTTTTCCTCTACTCTTACTACCCTGGGAATCCCCAGCTCCTTATGCCTTGGACAGCTACAGCTCTGCCCTCATCTTACCTGTAGGCTTGGCAGGCAAGGGCGTGGCCATGGACTCCTGCTGTCTCAGGGTCTGAGCTCTCTGGAGCTCTGGGACTGGGTCTCTTCTGCTGGTTTCACTGGTGCCTCCCACCAGACTGACAGGAACCACAGGTACCAGGGGTGGTGGCAAGACCTGGGATGACCAAGAGTCAAATGTGATTGCACTAACCCTTGCCTAAAAGGCTCTGGATGCCTAAATCTTCCCATAGTCAGTGGGCTGGAGGCAGAAACCTTTGTGATCCTCCCCAAAGCCTAATTAGCTGTCAAGGGCTAGGCTTAAATTCCCACTCCGGTATTGACAGTTTAACTGATCGATGTTTCTGACTACTTTTTTTATAGAGTAGGTTTGATGACAGCTCCAAAAATGAGTAGTAACTTCCAACAATGCTGTAAGATACAGTATCACAGAACACCCATCTCATTCAAAATCCAAAGCTGGGTGTGGTGGTACACGCCTGTAATCCAAGTGCTGGGAAGCAAGAGGCCCGGGGTTGCTTGAGTTCTCAGGTTTGAGACTACCCTGGGCAACATAGCGAGACCTGGTCTTGAAAAAGCAGCCGAGTGCGGTGGCGGGCACCTGTAATCCCAGCTACCTGGAAGGTTAAGGCTGGGGATCACTTGAGTCCGCGGGATCAGGACTACCCCGGGCAACACAGCAAGACAGTCTCCAAAAACAAAACAAAATCCAGAGTTGGACATGTTCCAGAATTCTGCATAATGTGTCGGGAGTTAGAAACTGTAATACAGGAACTATATGTACATTAACACTGTGTCCGCATAATAATATACTTGATGACGTTCTATAAATATTCACAGGAAGTAGGGAAGGCTTTCAAATACGCTCCCCACCCTCACCCCTGGTCCTGCTTTGACCCAAATAAGTTATGGGCGGATAGGCAGGGTTCTGATTTGGGGAGATTTTAGGGTTTCGGACCTGCAGAAAAGACATCACAGGGTTGCACCAGGACCATCTTACGGACGATGCACCCAGAGAGTGCTGCGATTCTGAGCGGGCTTCGGGGTTACCTGCTGCTGCCTGCCTGCGCCCCCCGTACACAGGCGCTCCAGGCGAGCGATGAGGCTACTCTGCTGAGTGACCAGGTGCGCCAGCTCGCGAAACTTGACTTCCAGCTGGTGGAAACGGGTGACAGCTCGCTGCGCATCGGCAGACACATTGAGCACGCGCTCCCCCAGCAGCTGCAAAGCGGCGGCGGGCTCCGCCTCCGAGACCGGCTCCGCCCCCGCCCCCGCCCCCGCCTCGTGCTGCAGTTGCGCGCGCAGTTGGTCCAAGCGCGTGCTCAAGCCGCGGCTCTCTTTGCGCAGTGCGCGCAACTCCCCGGCCACGGCGCCGTCGGCCACTACCAGACGCTGGAATTCGCGCAACAGCTCTTCGTGGCGGTCGACGCGCACGCGCAGCGCCGCTACCTCGCTGGCATTCACGGCCTCGGTCGACGGGCGCGCGGCCGCCCGCCCGCCCCAGCACACGGCGCCGCTAAACTTCTGCTGGGGCAGCACGAAGGTGTAGGTGCAGCGCGAGGCACCCGCCCGTGCCCACGATGCACCCAGCAGGAGCAGCAGCTGCAGCATGCGCAGCCAGGGCGCAGACATGGCGGACCTGCAGACACAGGAGAAAAGGAATAAGAGGGGTACCCGAGAACCCAGTCTCCAGCACCAACTTCCATGAGGGTCCAAATCTATCTAGTCCCTAGCCGGTGTTTGCACCTGTTCACCACGCACCTGCTTCCATCCCTTCCCCCTACTCAACTTCCCCAACACCTCCTCTCCTTCGCCTCCCACTTCTGGAGACACCCCAATGGGATCCAACTCTGGCCTCTCCACGGAGTTCCGAGGAGTTCCATGCTGGACAGCACGGCTAGTGCATTCCTTCAACCAGCTGTGTGCTGGCCTCTGTTGCAAGCACAGGGAATGGAATCAGGAACACAAAAATCCTTGCTCTGGTAGGCAAGGAACAAAATATAGCATTAATATAGTATTAACATAGCGTATTAAATGAACTAAGGCTAAACACAACAGTAAACCAGGAGGGAAAGCGTCTCTGCAGTGGCAACTAGAGAAGCAGGGTCCCTCCTGGAGGAGGTGACATTTGAACAAAGACCTGAAGATGAGAGAGGAAGCCATATGAATACCAGGGGGGGAAATGGTGTTCCAGGCAAGTGTCAGAGGGCAAGAGCAAAGGTTCCGAGGCCGGAGACTGCCTGATTAAATATTAAAGGAACTGGAGGGAGGTTGGAGCAGAGCAGAGGGTGTGGGGTGGAGCAAGTCTCACCAGCTCAGTCTAGTACTGGACACTCCATCTCCCATGTTCTCCAGACTAAAAATCCCTAAGTCATTCATGTTACTCTTCACCGCAGATCCAGTCCATTCACAAGGACATCTGCTTAGACTCTATAAAGTTCTTCACATTTCCACATTCCACCCTCCCAGTTCCAACTGTAGACTTATTTAGAGATGATTTTGCTAAAGAAATCATCTAGATTTCTTTAGAGCAGCTGTCTCCCAGGTCTTTAGTCTTTGCTCCACAACCTCTGGATATTTCTCTTCCAGTGAACAGAGAGGTCTGCCACCCAAGTCAGGTCTATTCCCTCTTCTCAGTACCTCCAGGGCTTCTGTCTCATTCTGAGGACGCTGAAAAACATGGGTCCTCCCACAGTCTACAGGCTCTGCATGTTCTGCCAGACCCCTGCCTGCCCTCACTTCCTCCCACATGCCTCTGTCACTGCTCCAGACATGTTGGCCTTCTTTCCATTTCTCAAACAAACCAGGCAAGTTCTTGCCTCAGGGTCTTTGTACTGTCTCCACACCTGGAAAATCCTTCCCAAATTTGGGCTCCCTTTCTTACTCAGATCTTAGCTCAGCTCTCCCTGCCTCAAAAGCCCTCCCTGACTACTCTATTTAGGGCTACTCTCCTAGACACTCCCTATCACATTTGTGTTTTCCATTCTGAAATTGCCTTGTTTATTTGTCATTGTTTATCATCTGAATTCTTCTATTGGAATATCAGGCTGAGTCTGGATTTGGTTGACGGTTGTGTTTCTAGTGCCTAAAACAGTACCTGGTGCCACATATCCACAACCCCAAACCCATAAGCCCATGGTCTCCTCTCCCCCCAGGGACTCCCTAACTCACAAAGACAAGTGTCTTTGTTCAAAGTGTTGTGGCCAGATACCCCCAGCCCTGAAGGGTCCACAAATGGACTCACATCACCTTCACACCTGGGAATCACACCCTTAGACAGGGACACAATCTCCTTGAGTGTACCTGTCAGTACTCAGAGCACATGACATGTCTACATGTCACCTCTCTGCCCCAAGATCCACTGTGTCCAAACCCACCAGTCCTGGTCACCAAGAGTTCTATGGTCATTATAGTTACATACTGCCTCATTCAAACATCTAACAAATGTCCCTTGAGAATCTACTGTGTGCCAAGGGCTGTTCCAGGCAACAGGGACACAGCTGTGACCAACATACAAAATGCCTCCCCTCATGGATCAGACATCCTGGTTGGGAAAACACATGGTAGGTAGGGCAGTGGGGAATTACTGCTTTGGAGGGTGGCAGTTCTGGAAGAGGGGTGCATTTTAAATAGAGGAATTAAGGCTCAGTGAAAAGATGACACCTCTGAAGGGAGAGAGAAAAAATGAAGAAGAGCATTCCAGACAGAGAGGACAGTGAGTGCAAAGGCCCTGAAGTGGGACCTTGGTTGATATTCCTAAGGAAGAGCAAGAAAGCCTATAACACTGAAAGATAGTGAGTGAGGAGAGTCAGGGGGTGAGGGCAGAGAGGACAGGGCCTTGTGGGTTGCAGAGAGGACTAGAGCTTCTCCAGGGAGTAAGGAGGAAGTCAGGGAGACTTCTGAAAAAAGTACATTAACTATAGTAGCCACACAAAGTAGAATCTTCACCTCAGAAGACCAGGTCTCCACAAACAATAGGAATGGATGAGCCCCCAGGAGAAAGAGTATGCATAACATAAACTGCTTTCAATGCGCTCAGCTGGGGGGAGGCATCACATGGGGGGTGGGGTAACCATTAGCCAAACTGAGGCCCAGGCCTCCCAACCATCAGAATCAGCCTCCACCTACCCTCCCACCCTCTCACCTCTTACAACCAACCCTGTGTCCACAGGGCTCTCAGCTAGCACCCAAAAGTCTGATTTGGAGCAAGGTCTCTGAGCTGGGGAAGGGGAGAGGCTGCTAGGAGAGAAAGAGGGCTTGGGAACCACACCCACCCTCTGGAGGCTGGGACTAGAGCTGCAAAGCTGAGCCCATGAGCTCCAACTGTAAATATTTAGCAATTCCCATGTGAGAACCGAGGCAGAATTGCCAGATCTCCCCTGCCAGGCCACCAGAACCTGATAACACGGGTCAGTGCTCTGGATATTCCTTCCACAGTGGAGCACAGAGCGTGGGAGGCTGCGGGTCAGGGTGGAGGAAGATCTTGGCCAGACACATAGACACATGTCCACAGAAAACAACCACAGGGAACATCAGTGGCATTTGCTGTGTGCCAAACTGGGGTCTGAACTCTTTAAACCATTTATCTCATTTAATCTTCACACAGAGCTGGCTTCTGTATAGATACAGAAGACAGTTGTATTTTGCATTACATTGTATTTAACATTGCTTTAGAAGAAATAAATGACAGGCCTGTGATCACACAGTCAGTGGAGGTTGGTGAGGGGACTCAGTTCCGCAGTTAAGGTAACTGGGTTTTAGAACTTGCATACGTACCCCGTGTGCCCAAAGCAATCAAACACAAAAACAAACCAACATGCAAAGATAGGTGGAATGTGTATATGTGAGTATGTATGTATGACCAGACTTGCCGGGTGCACATACATAAAAAGACACTACTGGAAACACAAACCAGGGCAGCAACTGCATATTCAAAGTAAGTTCACACCTGTACCTGTATAGACCCAAGTACACAGGATCACACAGTAGCCAGCACAGACCCATAAATCAGATACATAAGGAGACACAGAGCCAGGTACGGTGGCTTGTGCTTGTAAGCTTCAGCCTATGAAGCGGCCGGGGCTAGGGATCGCGGTTCAAGTCCTGCCTGGGGCCCGTAGCGAGACCTAGTTCCAAAAAATAGCTGGGTGTGGTGGTGCGTGCCTGTCATTCCAGCTACCTGGGAAGCTGAGGCTGGGGATTGCTTGAGTCTGTGGTACCCCAGGCAACGAGAGCCTGCTGTTCCACAGGCAAAAATAGCAAGACCTAGTCTCAAAAAAAAAAAGAATCCATTCAGTCATAAGGAGACATAGACACAGCCACCAGCTACAGCATGCACAGTTCCATTTATCTCCCATATATCGTCAGAGCCTCATACAGCTTAAGTCATGCATGGACAAAAACAGGCAAAGTACTCATGCAGTTATCTTACAGCCATCTAAAGAAACTCACCTCGGACTACCAGGAGCTCTGGCCGAGAATCTCTGGACTGTACAAAGACAAGCAGAGCAGTCTCCTTCCACCAGTTCTTACTATCCTGAACTAGAAAACCAAGAGGACTCCTGGCTGAAAGAGGAAACGGTCCTCCCAGATCTGAGAGAGGCTGCCAGGCTGGGCTCCCGGCCCATGCTGGAGCCCCCCCGCCCCAGCCCCAGCCCCCTCCAGTTTCTCCCATTAGCTGCAGAGAGAAGAAACCTCTTAAATTCAGAGAGGAGCTGGCAGAAAGGAGAGAGTCCAAAACACCGAGAAGGGGAAAGACATGGATGAGAAAAGAAAAGGGACATGAGAAAAGAAAGGAGAGATTAGAAAAATAAGGATCGGTTCCAGGGAGAGACAGAGAAGACAGAAGGAAATTTATAGGCAATGAAAGAGACAAATGGTGTCAGAGTTGGGGGAAAGGGAACTGGAGAGATGAGAAAGAATTGGAATGGGGAGATGGAGATGGGGAAAAGGAGGCAGTTGAGGGGGTAAACAGTTTGGACAAGGAAAGATGTTGTTGTGGGGGGGGGGCCTCCCTCACCCTCAGGGTCCTGGGGCCTGAAGCCAAGATTGGAGCTTTCAATGGAAACCAGAAGAATTATTCACGAAGCACACGTCCTGAGTTTCCAGGTGATATGGAGTTTCCATCACTCAGCCAGTCCACAGACAGAACTCCTGGGTGAGGACAGCTGACTTGCTGGAGTGGGGCCCCAAATGAGTAGCTACCCTGTCCTACCCCTTCCCTTTGGGTGTCCCCCCCCCCAAATGCCTGTGTGTGCCTAGTGTGCTAAGCATTTTGCCTACGTTATCTCTCTTAACTCGTGGATCACAAGGGAAACAACATCGTCTTCACATTAGGATATTTGAGAAGCCTTTGGAGAGAGAAAGTAGTTCTCAAAATCGCAGTTGCGAAATTGGCTAAGGTGGGACTCGAACTCAACGTTCACGTCTCCAAAACCCCCTCGGGCTCCCGAAGCTGAACGGCCCCGCCCCGGTTTCCGTAGAAACATGAACCATAGCAACAGCTGTCTTGACAGCAACGTCTCCGTTCCCCCCCCGCCCCCCCCGCCCCCCCACGCTGGCTGCCTGCTGACATCACCACTCGGTGGCGCCTCCAGTGACCACGGGCCGGCGCCGGAAGTGAGCTGAACGGCGCCGGAAGAGAACCGTGTTGGCGACCTCGTGGAGGAGAGAACAGAATGGGGCAGTCCGGACGGGTGAGGCCGGGTGGCGGGGGAGGCGGGCGGCGCGGCTAGGGTCTCCACGGAGGCCGCGGCCTCTCACTCCTCTCCGTTCGCCCCTGCAGTCACGGCACCAAAAGCGCGCGCGAGCGCAGGCGCAGCTCCGCAACCTCGAAGCCTACGCCGCACAGCCGCACTCGTTCGTGTTCGCCCGGGGCCGCGCGGGTCGCGGTGTTCGGCAGCTCAGCCTGGACTTGCGGCGCGTTATGGAGCCACTCACCGCCACCCGTCTGCAGGTCAGCACCACCCCCTCCTTTGCCTTCGCGGCTGCGGGACTGGCTCCAACCGCGGAACGCGGCTAACTCAGACTCTGAGACTAACAAAGGGACCCTGATGGGTCATTGCCCCTTCTCTCGACTTTGTAGGCTAGCAGTGAGGGCGCGCAACTGAATGTCCTCGGCTTGAGGCTTGGCTCGGTGCCTAACGCTAATGGTGAAGCCGGGACTCGAGTTAAGGGAGCTCGATAGGAAAGTCGGCTTCTCCCAAAGGCATGGAACAAGTCGCATAACTTGGCTGGACCTCAGTTGGCTCATCTGCAAATTGGGAAGATGCACACTAAGCAAGAACGGGGTTCTAGAATTAAGGTTTATTAGTTATCTCTAGAGGCTAAGTCCATTCTATTCTTTCCCTTGTCAGAGAGGTTATGTGCCAAAATGCTTCCGCTTTATACTTTTTGTGTAAGAAAAAAAGGATTTCTGGTTAACACTTTTTCTCTTTTTGAAATTCCCAGATACGGAAGAAAAACTCTCTGAAGGATTGTGTGGCAGTGGCTGGGCCCCTTGGAGTCACACACTTCCTGATCTTGAGCAAAACAGAAACAAATATTTATTTTGTGAGTGGTTCTCTGCACCTTCATCTCCCTAAAGACCCTGCTTCTCCCCCCGGCTGACATGATGAATACATATGCCTCTGACTTGCCATGATTCTGGCTTCAAAGTAAACGCTCTGAAGAGAGGGGGCAGAGATTCCTGTGCCCCCCTGTTCCCTAGCTGGACCTTGGAGCTTCACTGATCTTTTCTTTTTCTGCAGAAACTCATGCGCCTCCCAGGAGGCCCCACTTTGACCTTCCGGGTCAACAAGGTAAGGGGTGGGAAGGAACTAAGTTTGGTAGTGATGATCACCATGGCTTGGTCATCACCCACTGCTCCTCCTGCCCCACAGTACACACTGGTTCGGGACGTGATCTCTTCCTTACGCCGACACCGCATGCATGAGCAACAGTTTGCCCACCCACCCCTCCTGGTTCTTAACAGCTTTGGCCCCCATGGCATGCATGTGAAGCTCATGGCCACCATGTTTCAGAACCTGTTTCCCTCCATCAATGTGCACAAGGTGAGCTGAGTATAACTTGGTAGCAAATGGAGTGGATAGGAAAGGTACATTGTGGGGCCCTGTAATTCTAGGTTAAAGGTTCCCTCATGAATTGCCTTTCTGCCTGGCTGAAGGAAAATGATGCCAGTGGTGCTTCTCTGAGTGCCCTGGCCCCCTGCTTCCAGAGGGAAAAACGGGGAGGGGGGGATCTAGTTTAAAGTTAGAAGCAGGGCTGGGCACGGTGGCTCGTGCCTGTAAGCTTCAGCCTATGAAGCGGCCGGGGCTAGGGATCGTGGTTCGCGTCCCGCCTGGGGCCTGTAGGGAGACCTAGTTCCAAAAAATAGCTGGGCGTGGTGGCGCGCGCCTGTAATCCCAACTACCTGGGAAGCTGAAGCTGGGGATTGCTTGAGTCTGTGGTACCCCGGGCAACGAGAGTCTGTGGTTCCACAGGCAAAAACAGCAAGACCTAGTCTCAAAAATAAATAAAGTAAGTTAGTTAGAAGCAATAGGGAAAAACCAGCCATTTCGGTTGGACATTTCAGAGTCCCACAGTTTGTGTGATCTCTTGCACCGTTCTCAACTAGGGTTGTTGTCAACCACCTTAGTAGACCCCAGAACCAGTGTTCTGACCAGTGCCATGGGCACTTGATGGACACCAGTGCAATTTCATCCATTTCTAGAGAGAACAGCACCCCCTGCCCACACTGTTATGAGACTTCTATGAGACTTCTGTGGCATAGCCCTGGGCAGCTCACTTTCCATATACCCCCTCTTTTCCCAGGTGAACCTGAACACGATCAAGCGCTGCCTTCTCATCAGCTACAACCCAGACTCCCAGGAGCTGGATTTTCGTCACTAGTAATTATTGGCAGGGGTGGGGGACAGGTGGCCTGTGTGCGACTGATGACAACGCTGCTCCTGAGACCTTGTGATTTGTTCAGTCTCAAAGTAAACGCCCTGACGCACCCTAGATGGGGTAATTATAAAGCTGATATCCAGTCCACAGCCCCTGACTGTGCTCCTTGTTCACACCAACCCCACAGTAGCATCAAAGTTGTCCCTGTGGGTGCAAGTCGTGGGATGAAGAAACTTCTCCAGGAGAAATTTCCCAATATGAGCCGCCTTCAGGACATCAGCGAACTGCTGGCCACGTAAGGAGGGCATGGGGCAGGGGACTCCAGAGCTGTCCCGAGTAGCTTGAGATCCTCTACTGAGCTTCAGTGTCCCTTGCACAGGGGTGCAGGGCTGTCAGAGAGTGAGGCAGAACCAGATGGTGAGCATAACATCACTGAGCTGCCACAGGCCATCGCTGGGCGAGGCAACATGAGGGCACAACAGAGTGCTGTCCGGCTCACTGAGGTGAGGCCCCTAGGACAGGTGCAAGGGCCTCCTCTGGTGGTCCCCAGCCCCAAGGGGTTCCTGATGTTTCATCATGTCCCTGCAGATTGGGCCTCGAATGACACTGCAGCTCATCAAGATCCAGGAGGGTGTTGGGGAAGGGAATGTGCTGTTCCACAGTTTTGGTGAGGCTGGGACTGGGTTCTGAGGTCTTCCATGTTGGGTAACAGGTGCAGCGGGCACACCTGGATCTTGGTGACAATCCTGTTGAACTGTCTCCCTGTTCAGTGCACAAGACTGAAGAGGAGCTGCAGGCTATCTTGGCAGCCAAGGAGGAGAAGTTAAAACTCAAAGCCCAGAGGCAGGACCAACAAGCCCAGAACATCCAACGCAAGCAGGAGCAGCGAGAGGCCCACAAGTGTGTGATCACCAGATGAAGGGGTGAGGTGGGGTTCCAGGTACAGGCTGCCACACTGACCAGTGTTTCTCTCCTTCTAGGAAGAAGAGTCTGGCAGGAATGAAGAAGGCACGGGCAAAGGCAGCTGATGGGGACAGTGATGCTGAGGATCCAGGGGCTCCTCCAGAGGCAGAGGGGGCCAACCAACAGGAGGAGGATGAACTGGAATATTTCCGCCAGGCAGTAGGCGAGGAGCCTGATGAGGGTACGTGGCATTGGTCAGCGCATCAAGTATCTTGGGCCTGTCCCCATTCCCTGGTGGCCCTGACACAGTTTTTCCCCACAGACATGTTCCTGAAGGCAGCCAAGAAGAGAAGGCCTGCCTGGACCCCAGGCAAAATGCAACGAGTAAAGAAACAGAGGCTGAACCGAGGGGGTGACTGGAGGCCTCCAAAAGCTGAGGGCAAGCCTGCAAGAGCTGCCCACGACCAGAGACGTGACCAACGTCACACTCTGCCTTCTAAGAAGAAGGTGGTTTGAGTGAGCAGAGCAGTGCATGGCACGCCCCAGATTGGGGCCTGAGAGATACTGCCCTGGGTTGCCACAGTCTCCAGGAACAGCTCTCAGTTTCCTTTCATAAAGGACCTGTTTTCTCTAACCTCCTGTTCGAGTAAACAATTGGCATCACATGATTCTGTCTAGTCTGTTTGGGTGGAAGGATCAGGCTTTGGCCAGCAACGCTGGCACGTATGATCTGGTATCCACCCAGTTCTCCCCTACCTTGGACAGGGCATTATTACTAAGGTGGGAACTGTCACCAGAGGACCCTGGTGTGTGCTGCCTCAAAGTATGGGACCCAGTAACCAATTGGGCTCCCGCTCCCCCTGCACCAGGCAGTCTAACAAGGGAGGAAGTGGTGAAAGCATATGGTGTTGGGTTGGCTGTCAGTTGGTGTGAACTTGAGAGAGGGAGGGGAAGCATCTCGACAGTGAGTGGGTAGCAGACCTGGTAACATGGCAGCGGCCACCTTAGGTGCAGAATGGGGCCCTTGCAGTTCAGTCAGGATTGTGGGAGTGGGTGGAGATAGATAGGTTAAGAGCCACATCTGGACTTCCTCATAGGTTCAGTGAAAAGGGTTGGAGTGGAGGCATGGGTGGACAGGGGGAGAGGTAGGCATGCTTCACTTAGCCAATAGCAAACATGCTGATCTGGGAGCACATCAAGTCTCAGCTGTGGCTGAGTGGAGTACAGGAAAGGGTCTCTGCTTGTCCCTTTGCTACTGTGTCTCACGCACTGTTCTGGGCACTAGGGGTCCAGCAACAAGGTATTTCCTGTCCTGGGGAGGGGACATTCTGAGGATTTTCCTTACAGATTGATGGAGATCTGTGGAGAAGAAATAATCAGTGAAGTGGGGGCAAGGAGTGCACAGTGGCAGTTAAGTGGGCCTCTAGGACCAGACCTAGGGGAGGGGGAATCTTAAAGATGGCTGTTGAAGTGACTTAAGTGGAAAGCTGGGCACAGTGGCGCATGTCTATAAGCTTCAGTCTGTGAAGTAGCTGGGGCCAGGAATCGCGGTTCAAGTCCCGCTTGTGACAAAAACAGACCTAGTCCCAAAAAAATAGCTGGGCAGGTGGCGCACGCCTGTAATCCCAGCTACCTCGGAAGCTAAGGCTGGGGATTGCTTGAGTGTGGTACCACAGGCAATGTGATCCTACTGTTACACAGGCAAAAAATAGCGACCTAGTCTCAAAAAAAAGTGACTCGAGCTGTGGTGCGTGCCTGTAAACTTCAGCCTATGGAGTTGTGGCTGGGACTGGGGATCTCTGTTTAAGACCTGCCTGGGGCAACATAGCGAGACCTAGTCCAAAAAAATAGCTGGCTGTGGTGGCATGTGCCTGTAATCCCAGCAACATGGGAAGCTGAGGCTGGGGATTGCTTGAGTCCATGGTACCATGGGCAATGTGAGCCTGTGGTTCCACAGGCTAAAATAGTGAGACCTAATCTCAGAAAAAAAAAAAAAAAAAGCTGGGCACGGTGGCTCATGCCTGTAAGCCTCAGCCTATGAAGCGGCCAGGACTAGGGGTTGCACTTCGAGTCCCGCCTGGGGCCCGTAGCGAGACCTAGTTCCAAAAAAGAATAGCTGGGCGTGGTGGCGTGCACCTGTAATCCCAACTACCTGGGAAGCTGAGGCTGGGGTTGATTGAGTCTGTGGTACCCCAGGTAACGAGAGCCTGCGGTTCCATGGGCAAAAATTGGGCAAAAATAGCGAGACCTAGTCTCAAAAAAAAAAAAAGTGACTCACCAATGCAAAGAAATGCCAGAGGCAAGAAATGCCTCTGGCAAGATGTACCATAAGGCCAGGAAGCCGGTTTGGGAAGGAAGGAATGTAGGGAGTGTCACTTGGAGAAGTTGAGGGAGAGACCTACCAGGCTGTGAGAGGTAGGTGGAGGAAGGGGCATTTGTGTGGTGAGCACCTGCTTTTCCTGAGTCAGGAGTGTCTTGCAGATTGACCTGACTTGGGGCTCACAGGCACCCCCTAGCAGCCATGATAGAGTAGACTGGGAAGAGGGGTCGTAAACTGCAGGCCAGTGTGGGTGCTGGACTAGGTGTGGTGAGCTGGTGGTGGTGGAGGCAGGAGACAGGTGGGGTGGACTTGGACTGCAGTGTTATTAAGTGCTATCAGGACTCTTGCTTCTCCACTCTGGGCCTGGTGGCTCTGGGACATCACTGCTGATTATATGCATCCTACAAGGGCAGTGATTTTTTTTTTTTTTTTTTTTTTTGCCTGTGCAACCACAGGCTCACGTTGCCCGGGGTACCAGACTCTAGCAATCCCCAGCCTCAGCTTCCCAGGTAGCTGGGATTAGTCACGCACCACCACGTCCAGCTATTTTTGGGGGACTAGGTCTCGCTACATGCCCCTTGCGGGACTTGAACCACGATCCCTGGCCCTGGCTGCGACTTCCTAGGCTGCCACTTACAAGCATGCGCCACCATGCCCAGCTAGCAGTGATTTCCTGGTTCTTGCACCAGTTCTCTTAAGAGTGCAGGATTCAGAGGGTACCTAACAAATGTCAGTTGAGTGATAAAATCTGGGTTCTGACTTTTGGGCCTGTCCCTGTGTGGAACTGAGACTGGTACCCCTCATGGGGATGGGACTTGGCCAAAGTCTGCGAACAAAGGGCTTTGCAGCGTACATGTTCAGAGGTCAGGTTATACTGGGCCCTGAAGACAGTAGGTGTTGCAGTGAAGACTCAACCCTTGATACCTTCTGGCCACAGTGCCACGACCTGTCCAGTCAACATTTTAGCACCTGTTGATCATACCCTCAGTGGCTTCCAAGAAAGTTTTTTGTGGCCCATTCTAGTGGCTGAGTTCTTGGTGGCCCTGGCCGGCAATGGCCTGGCCCTGTATCATTTCGGCATAAGGGAGTCACGCCCATGGCACCCACTTGTGGTCTTGGTCCAGCTAGCTGTCAGTGACCTGCTCTATGCCCTGACACTACCCCCGCTGGCTGCCTACTTCTACCCACCCAAACACGGGCGCCATGGGGATGTTGCATGCCACCTGGAGTGTTTCCTCTTCACCTGCAACCTACTGGGCAGTGTCATCTTCATCACCTGTATCAGTGTCAACTGCTATCTGGGTGTCGTCCACCCCTTCTTCACCCACAGCGACCTGAAGCCAAAGCATACCTGGACCATCAGCACTGTGGGCTGGGTGGCAGCAGTCTTGCCACACTCCCACACTCAGCTTCTCCCATCTGAAGAAGCCACAAGAAGGCGAATGTACCACTAGGCCTGAGGCTTGCACCAGGTGCCTGGGGACAGATGACAACTTGGAAGCCTACAGAGCCTACAGCCTGATGCTGGCAACACTGGGCTGTGGTTTGCCACTGCTGTTCACCTTGGCGGCCTATAGTGCCCTCAGGCATGTTCTGCTGCACAGCCAAGGCATGAGAGTGGCTGAGAAGCTGTGGGTGGGAGCTCTGGTAGCCAGTGGCATGGTCCTCTACACTAGCTCCTACGTACCTACTACATTACATGGGTGCTCAACATATATGCCCGGCAGCAGTGGCGAGCCTGCTGCCCAGACTTTGTGAACAAGGACCAGGCCAGGGAAGAACTGGACTGGGCAACATACATGAGTCACCAGGTAGCACAAGGCGTCATACCCCTGGCCGTCTGCATCTACCCACTGTTCTACATGGCTGTGGTACCCAGCCTGGGCTGCTGCCATGAACGCTGCCTCGGCTGCAAGACGCAAACCCCAGAAAGCTCTAAGAGCTCTAGCCAAGCCCTGTCTCTTAGCATGAAAGCTGCAAGACCTTAGTCCCCTGAGCTCACCAGTGACTCAGTCAATGTGTCGCTTCCTCCGTGCATGGCACTCTAACCGGGGGCTGACAGCACTGCAGGCCCCAAGCCACCACTTCCTCCCCTTGTGGTGGGATCATTAATTTCCATCCACAGGCCTAACCCCAGGTAGGGGCAACCTAACTTGGGGCAGCAGAGATGGAGAGAGGTGGTCCTGCCCAGCACAGGATGGGTGACATCCATGAATAAACAGGACAGAATAAACAGGGTCAATTGGAGCCTTTTTATTGCCCTCACAGTCGCCTATTCTTGACAGTTATCTTCTGTCACCACAGGGTTCAGGAGCCTGGGGCCAAGCAGCAGTAATAATTGGCCTGGCTTAGTTGGTTGATGGCCTGCAGAGGGAGAGAAGGCAGTGAAGATGGCATCAGGCCTCAGAGGGAATCCCAAGATGCCCACCACACAAGGTGGGGAGGTCTCAATGCAGGTGGGAGGATGGTGTAGGACATGATGTATGGAAGCACAGGCTGAGTCAGCCTGTAGGAGAGGAGCCCTACCTGATGGACAGCAGGTGCCTCCTTGACATACAAAGAACCCACCTGTACCTCAGAACAGGCTTGGTAACTGAGCCAAGTGCAGGGGGACCCAAGATCAGTGGATGGGGCAAAGTGATGGGTAAGGATGTGGCAGAGGGGACTCTTACTTGGCCCACTCGACATTGAGGATGAGGTGGTCATAGCCAAAGCCAGACACTCCGGCAATGGCACGTGCAGCATCTTCACGGCGGTGGAAGCTAATGAAGGCGAAGCCCTGTGGGAGGCAGTGGGGTCAGGTCGCAGCTGGAACAGATGATCCCTCCCACCCGATGGCCACCAAGCCCACCTTGGACTGGCCAGTGGTCTTATCCTTTGCCAGGTAGATACGAGAGATGGAACCGAAGGGCCGGAAGAGCTCTTGCAGATCAGTCTCACGAGTGTCCTCTGACAAGTTAGTGACGCGGATGGTGGCATTGTCGTCCGCTGGGTGGGCAAGGAGAGGCAGCTGTGAGAGGCTGGCATGCCCACGGGATAATCAGAGTACAGGGAGGTGTCCACCCATTGGCCTGGCACTGGGTACCGTCCCTGCCTCACCTCTGCGGTTGGGCTGCATGGATTCCCCACGGCGGCTGGCCCCGTCCCGCAGGCTTGGAGGCACATACTTCCCTGTCTTATTCTGGGCGGCTTGCACTGGCTCCAGTTCTGGAAATGAAAAGCAGTGGGTCTCATGCTGGCATAGCTGGAAGGACAGACCTGCTCCAAGATGCTGGCTGCTCCAGTCCTGACTGCCTAGAAACCAATTCAGGCTCCATCTGACAAGCCAAGAGCACCTAGTTGGTCTCCAATGCCTAGTGACCATGATGACACAAAAGTAAAATAGCTAACACTCTCTTAACATACCAGTAGCAGCAAAGACAGATGGGATTGCACAGTGACTTAATCAGCCCAAGGTGGCTACAGACTGAGAGCAAGGGGAACACCAAGTCTCACAACACAGGGACAGAGGTTCACAGGATAGGGATATCCCAGGTCTCACACACATAACAAGTGACAAAGAACTACATGTGCAGGTCACTAGTGTAGATGTTGGTACCCGAATTCACTGTCAGCAAATCGCAAGAACAGGAACAGCACAGTGATGCATAAGTGTGTTCACTCGTGTGCCTTACGTCCTCACACGTACAAGTAGACTGCAGCCATAGCAGACAAACACAGCATGCTTAAGTCAGGACAGTTGTACAGACCCATACAGGGCACAAGCACCCCCATGTGCACTGCTCTTCCAACAAGGAGAGGCAATATCACCAGCAATCACAGTCTCCCACTCACACACATACACCATGGTCATGGCCTTGCAGTACTAATATAGTTGTGTGGGAAACAACAATCTCACATGAAGAGGCCCTATTCACAGCTAGCAGGTGGCAAACCAGTACTCTCTAAGCACACACAATCCAAATCATTGGAGGCACTCACACATGTGCATAGAGTATGCCTATGTGCATGCATGCACATGCATGCACGCGCACACACGTGCGCACACACACACACACAGTCTGCCAGGCATATCCCCAGACCCTGGCACCTCCAGGAAGCTTCTCTTTCTCGCCAGTGGACAGGCCCAGCTGCTCAGCTAGTTCCTTCTGCATGGGGCCCAGTGTGTCCTTGTAAGGACAACGGGTGGTCCAGTGGTCACCCTTGCAGATGCGGCAAGACACGATCTTCTGGCCTTTAAGCTTGTTCATCGGGTCCTCCTCTTCCTGGCAGTTTAGATCCTGGCAAGATGGGCAGGGACAGCTCAGAAGGGGCTGCCACACTCTGCCACCACCACCTTGGCCACCAGTCCACCCTGTTGCCCCACATACCTCTTTGCTGGTGATGAAAGTCATGGACACATCATCACTGACTGTGGTGGTGGCCACATTGGGCCCTGGGGGGTCAAACTCTGAGTTTCCAAATTTCTTCCAGTTCTGGGTTGATGGAAAGGGGTTGGCAGATCAGGGCAAGGGCAAGTGGGACCCTACCACTGACACCAAAGAACAGTAATAGCCTTCCAAGTATTTGGGTCTTGAATCCCACTTTCCACCCTCCTCAAACACCTCCTACCCCAGCAGTGATAATGTCAATTCCTTTTCCTAAGTATGTGCCAGATCCTAGCTGTAGGTCAACTCTAAGAGGCAAGGGGTAGCTCTCAGACTTGTGTTCTAGCTGAGGTCTAAGGCCCAGGGCAAAACAGGCACACATCTAACTCTGTGCCGGTGGTGGAAGTGGACAGATCAGCATATTGCAGTCCAACTCCCACCAGGATACATACTTAGTAATGTGCAGCAGTCACCCAGGTCAAGGAGCTTGAGTTAGACAACCTGAGTCTGTTTCCTCTCTGACCAAACAGGGAGCATAACACTCCACCACCTCCTCCATGGGGTGTTGGGGTGCTAAGGAGATTAAATGAGAAGATATTTCTTGGCAAGCATGTGGTTTGGCTCTGGCACAGAGAAAGTGCCAATGATATTGTTGTTTTTTCTGCTAGGACCATCTCAGGGGAGGGTTTGGCTTGTTTCCTAATGGTAGAAAAGCCTAAAGGAGGAAGACTCTAAACTCAACTACTCCTGCACCTTATGTTCCTCAGGATCCCAAGAGTATACAAATACCCCAAGAACTCAGTTCTGCTCCAATAAAACAGGGAGAAACAGTTCCATCCCACATCTAAAGATAAATGTACTAATTAGGAGAAGTAATTCCTTTGAATCAGCCCAGAGTGGGGGGTGGGAGGTGGGGGGGATGGCTATAAAAGAGGTAGAGACAGTTCTCACCTTCCTCCTTGCAACAGCCTTGGAGGCCTTCCGTGTCTCAATCCTGAAGGTGCGGACAATCTGTGGATAAGAGAGACGAGCTGGGAATGGTGGCGCATGCCTGTAGGTGCAGCCTAGGAAGCCACAGCCAGGGCCAGGGATTGTGGTTCGAGTTCTGCCAGGGGCACGCGAGATCTAGTCCCCAAAAAATAGCTGGGCGTGCGCCTGTCATCCCAGCTACCTGCGAAGCTGAGGCTGGGGATGGCTTGAGTCTGTGGTACCCCGGGCTACGTGAGCCTGCGGTTCCACGGGCAAAAATAGCGAGATCTAGTCTCAAAAAAAAAAACAGAAGAAAAAAAAGAAAACATAACACTTTAAAAAAAAAAAAAGAAAAGCTCAGGGACTACTGTGTTTTAAATGAAGCTACTCAGAAAAAGTAGATTCAACTAGGAGGGCATATGGTGCAAGTTAAAAACAAAGCCAACAGCTTGCCAAGGGACCATGGCAATGTTTCTGGAATCCTTGCGGGGGGAGCCACACATAGTCCCATTCTAATTCTGTGTGGGACATGACTAGATTTTACTCCACGCACTGCTTTCTTGATTAGGTCCATATGTTCTATAGGGAAGCCTGCAGTCAAATTGAATGAATACTGAAAATTGAAGGAAATACACATTTTTAAAAAATAATAGTAAAATTTGCATGTAAAGAGAATTTAGTATTTGAGTGGCAATAAAATTTCAGTCCTTACCACAAAAAATAATCTTAAAAGAAATCTTTCCAAACCTATTACAGAGAAACCTAATCCAAGCCATTTAATACAACCATCCTTAACTTTATAACTGAAAGTAATAAACCACCAGAATTTAAGTCATTTATCTAAATGGTGTGGCTGGCAGGATCCATGGATTCACATAGACATCTATTTTTATCAACATTTGTTTGTAAATAAGGAAGAAA
>PVHY01017200.1:0-31973 GCA_004024945.1 Uropsilus gracilis
AAATTCATCAAATTTGTCGTTTTTAATTGCTGAGTAATATTCCATTGTGTAAATGTACCACATTTTTTTCATCCAGTCATCTGTTTTGGGGCATTTAGGTTGCTTCCATGTCCTTGCAATTATAAATTGTGCTGCGGTAAACATCCGAGCACATGTGTCCCTTTGTACCCACATATAGGTCTCTTTTGGGTAGATTCTCCTGGGCCATTCTGATTTTCAATTTTGTAACTACTTACTAATAATGTCAGCAAGGCTGCTATATAATTTATTAAGAAAAGTTTTTGAAATATTTATAGAAAACATGAAAGAAGGTGTGCAAGTTTTAGAACTGAGAAACTGGCCTTCATCTGGAATCTAGTCTTTCCAAAAAAGTACTTCAACCACTGCAGAAGTTCAGTGCATCAGCATAAATGAAAATCAATGGGATTGATTTTGACAGATTTGCTCTACTGCCTTCAATTCAAAACTCAATTACAAATAGTTTCCAGAATAAGATAATTACAATGAACGATAGAACCATCATCCATCCTTGTGTCTCTTTTTATAAGGACACCAATCATATTAGGTTAGAAGACCACCATATTTCACTGTGACCTTAACTTACCTTGTCATGAAACAGTAGAATAGCAGGGTGATAGATGTCAAGGGTTATTGATAAGGTAAAAGACAGGTTACTATCTATGGGTTGGCAATTGTGTACTCAATTGCAAGATCACTCTGGCTCGGGGAAAAACAATGGGGTTTATTTCACAAACAGGGGAAAGAGTTTTAAACAAAGCAGTCATTTCACCCCAAAGAGTATCCACAGTTTTCATAAGTCTCCCAAAAAAGTCCATATTTTCAAGATGGAACTTTTCTGTTACTGAAGGTCTAGAGTTTGTGACATACCAAGTGGAAAGGGGGCCAGGATTCATGTTAGGTATTCACAGGTGGAGCTGCTGAGATGATAGTGCAGGAGCCCACGGCAACATTTAAAGCAGGGCTGGAGCAACAATAGAGGCAACAGCACCAGGTGGAGATACCAGATAATCAGAAGCAGTGGACTGGTCTCAACAGAGTGCTGATGGCCTGCTATCAGTGCTGGACAGCACTTGGCAATAATATTGGTCACCATTGGTCACCAGAAGGCAGTGGGAGACACACCAACACCAATGTTAATAGCTGGTTTTTAATTGTTACCCTACACTTGCAATAAACAGCTCTTTGAAACATCACGCCAAAATCTATATCCTTGCAGACAATGTCAAAGGCAAGAAAAGTGTAATGGCAAGTGCCCCAGATCTGTCAGGGTAAGTTCATTCTTGTTTCAGGCACACAGAAAAGAATTGTGGTACCCTTGGTAGATTCAAGAGACCTCTAATGCTGAAGTGGAGAACCACGTACAAAGGCAGATGGACCTGTAGGGAGACAAGCAAGCAGCCAGGCAGGGGACCCAGGTAGCTAACAGCAACCTAGACTCCTCACCCCTGATATCTTCACTCTCACTTCTTCTTTTCTACTTCTTACCAGCATTCTCACTCAGTCTCTATCTCATGATGATCTCTTAGACTAGGCATTCTCATTAATGGGTAGATCTGCCCCATTCTCTCCAGCTTATCAGTTTCCATAATCATCAGTGCCCCATATTCACATCTCTCCACCCACAGCGTCTGTATATGCCCTGTGTTCCATGCTCCCAAGTGAACCTGGTGCAAAACAGGCACCAAAACTTGCTAGGAGAAAAACTTATAACCAAGCTAGCACTATTGATCTTCTTTCACCCACATGTACAATTGCAGGACTACTCAAACAACAAAAACAAGATTCATTTATAAACAAGGGAAACCAAGAGTCACTGAGGCCACAAGTAGCCAGTTATCTTGCTCAAGTTATTGTCCAGTCTCTAAAGTCCTAGACAAAAAGAAGCATGATCCCAGGAATACTTGGATCATATCTTCCTGACACACCAAGCCTGAAGCCTGGGTTCAAACAAACACATGTCCAATATAGTGTCTTCTCACTGCCTCAAAGCTGCAATCCACACCAAGATGGTGTCTTTTCTTCACATCAAACCTAAAACAGGCATTTAACACATAGTGCAATTTCCTAGCAAGATAGTTTCTCATTACAAGTAGACTCCAAGTTTTCCAGGTTTTAAGCTTTCAGCATACACAGATTCCAAGCTTTTCCAGCATACACAGATTCCAAGTTTTTCAGTTAGCTATCCTCTCTTTTTCAGAGGTCAAAATTTTGGTTTTCAAAACAAAGTCCTGGGAAAAAATTTTTGCACTCCACAATAGTGATAAAGGTTTAATAATGAAGATCCACAAAGAACTCACACAACTAAACAAAAGCAAAATAAAAGGCCCAATCAAAAAATGGGGAGAAGAACTAAAGACACTTCTCCAAAGAGGAGGTACAAATGGCCAACAGACACATGAAAAATTGTTCATTATCACTAGCAATAAGGGAAATGCAAATCAAAACCACAATGAGATACCACCTTACACCAGTACGAATGGCCCACATTCAAAGAACAAGTAATAACAAGTGCTGGCGAGGATGTGGAGAGAAAGGAACACTCTTACATTGCTGGTGGGAGTGTAAACTGGTCCAACCTCTATAGAAAGGTGTGTGGAGGACCCTCAAATTAATGAAAATGGATCTACCATTTGAACCAGCAATTGCTCTCTTGGGAATCTACCCAAAAGAGACCTCAATGTGGGTACAAAGGGACACCTGTGCCCGAATGTTTACCGCAGCACTATTTATAATTGCAAGGACATGGAAGCAATCCAAGTGTCCCAAAACAGACGACTGGTTGAAAAAAATGTGGTATTTATACATGACAAATTAGACGACTTCTTGACAACATGGATGTATTTAGAAGAAATCATACTAGCAGAAACAAGTCAAAAAGAGTAAGACAGAAGTCAAATGGTCTCACTAATATATGGGACATATTGAAGAAAAATAAATAAATAAATAAATAAAAGTCATGAGGAAAAGACAAAACAGGCTGAGCACCAAACTGAAGCACACAACAATGGACAGAAGGGAAAGGGGGAGGGGGGAAGGGGGGGAATCCCTGGGATTGCAAAGATGTGAAATTTACATATAAATAAAAAAATAATTTAAAAAATTAAGAAAAAAAAATACAACAAACTCCTATAGTTACATTTCTCATGCCCTTCCCCTTTTACTGGGGTGGCTGGCCATGTCTGGGGATATGAACCTTTTGGGCTACCCCCCAGTCCTGGGCCTGAAGGCTAAGTAGCTGTCCGCTTCCTGGGCCCCCTGCCTGCCTGCCTGCTTTCCTACTGGCCTATCTGCTTGTGCACCTGGTTCGCTTTTTCTGCATTAAAAATCTCTCAAAACTACCAAGGGCTGATACCCTCTCCACAACACTTTCTTGTGACTTTTATCATCTCATGCCAGACTCCTCCCACTGTGCTTCTTTCTTGCTTATCATCCAGGCGTGTATCATCCAGGCAATATCTGATTGGCATGCCTTCCCAGCTGTGCCACCTAGGTTGACAGTACTTTTTTCATTGACACATCAACCTGTGTAGGCAGTGAAACCTAAAAGGAAAGCAGGGCCATAGATGGCAGCCATGGAAGCCAGGGGTAGGGCCTCTAGCCATTAAAAAGAGCCTGAGCCACTCCATTTTACCTACAAAATAAGACACACAAATCATCTGTGGCACATATGACATGCATACATAAAGACTGATGGGACCAGGATTTAAAGCCTGGTCCCATTTTTTTGTTGCACTTTTGCCCAGCTGACTGAACTAGGAAATTGAGTGAGGGGCAGCACATCACACATCATAGCAACTAAATACTATGGGCTTCTGACTGGTTTTGAATTTTAGGGCCACTCTGAAGACCTTTATTTCAAAAGATTAAATAAGAATTATTTAACCCTGTTAAATTAGTCAACTTGATAAAGATACAACTTGCTTTGTAAGGAGTTGTTTTCCTTCTTTTTGATTGAATTCACTTGCCTATTGAATTGTATGGGTTTCAGATGTACAGATGTGTATATCAACATCATATGTAATGCAAAGCATTTCCTGTAGGAAACATTTCCTAGTTGACTTTAGTCTGTTCTGATCTTTAAAATAAAGGTGCTCAGAAATAAAGGCTTCCTGGCAAGATGCTCAGAACAAGCCTCCTCAATAGGTGTCACTTTGTTACATAGACAGTTTCCAGTCAAGGTCAGCTGAGGCCTAAAAGCACAAGAGGAGCTATTACACACTGCCTTAGTTACCTGGAAGAATGAAAATTGGACACTTAAAGTTACCTTCAGAAATATCATTTCTGTCGGAGAAATGTATCTCTCCAGGAAGGCAAACATCCAATTACAGAGCAGAGGTTGGTCAGGTACTTCCTTGAGATCCCAGGCTGGCTCCTGTCCATCCCTTAACTCAAGTTGTGGCCCTTCCTTTTCAACTCAAAATGGATACTTTTCTCTGTGTGGATTGCCCAAATATATATACTTAAATGGGTCCTTTTCTCCTGCTCTTCTATCTGATGTTATTTTCATTACTGACAGAGCAAAGAGAACCTAGAAAGGAAAAGGGAAATTTCCCTGCCTCCCTCAAAAATCTTACCTGCATAGGTTACTGTATAAAATAAACACAACAAGGTGACTACTAGAAGACATCCCTGACACAGTTCATTGTTCTGTGTTTCAGTGGTATCAAGGGCGTGAAGTAGAAAAAATAGTTACAAATCTGGGTATTATAGAGAATCAAAGCAAGGAGTTTCTGTTAAACAAAAAAAGACCAAAAGAACTCTCAAGTTAGTTCTGCTATGGTAGAGAAAGGACTTTTGCCTGTCATCCAGTGGATAATCTGAATTAGCCTGTGACACATACTTGACAAATGTGGTTCCAAATGATTTTAACAAGTGAAGGAAAACAAATTGCTTTTAAGCAACAAGAACCGTGTCATCTCAATGAAGAGCACTCTTTGTTAGTACTGGACAGAGAATGTGAGGCTCTTTGAAAACTAACACACACCTTTTGTTCAGGAATGCACACTTTGATCATTACTGTATATTTTATTCAATTCATGCTTCATTACCATATGTGTATCTGAAGCCTAGATTAAATAATATGTATTGTTAGATTTCAATATACATGAAGCAATGTGTCCTATAATGAAAACAAAAAGGAACCTAGCTGCCTGAATCTTTAAAAACATGACTTTTAAGGATTATTTATGAAATGAATTCTCTTGAGTAATCTGTCAGGTTAAGCTACGTGAGCTAAGTACCAGGAAATTGTCAAATCCAGGAAACAATTGAGGACATTGCCACAATGACAAACAAAATATTAAGTGGTTTAAAATGGGTAATAGTCAGATAGCTAACTCCTTTGTAAAATTCTTCAGGTAGTTTTTGACTTATTCCATGTAAACATAAAACAAAAGCCACAAGCCTGACATAATCTATTACATGTGGAATAATGTGCTAGCTACACAGCTACCTGGGAGGCAAAAGATTCCAGGTGTCTTTTGCAGGTTAATTTGCCTCCAAGAGTATATTTGCTGCAGCAGATAGTACTGTATTTCTGAAAGAAAGAAGTCATCTAACCTGAGGTCAGATCTGGACCACAATAAAATAAAAAAATAAAGCATTGTCCCCTCTTCCCCTGCCCATTTTGTATGATGACTAAAACTTCTTAAAAGATATATTCTATTATTGGGCACTGACAGCATTTTAGTCATGTTAAAAATTTGTGATTCTCTAAACTGTGGGACAGAGCTCAACTTAAGAGAAAACCATTGTAGAAAGAATTTTGCATGTCATATGTTGAATATGTATTCTACCTGTTCAGAGGCAATGTTATTATAAGAGGACAATAACTGATGGCATTCCCCAGCAGGGAATGCCACGGGGGGGAGGGGGCAAAGCTGACAAAATCTGAGTAATTGAGGTCTCAGGGAGCATGGTCACTGATACTCCTGTGCTGCCAGCAGGCTAAACTGGCCCTCTGTGAAGAATCTGCCAATGAAGGACACTCAGGCACTAAAGACTGCCTGAGAGGTCTCTGTTCTGTGTATAAGTTCTGTGTGAAAGGCTTCTGTCAGGGGCCTCTGAGTGGGTCTGAGTGGTAGGTCGTTGTTAGGGGTCTCGGTGTGTCTGTCAGAGATCTCTGTCTAGGACTCTGTTCCAGCAATGGGCCCAGAGACAGGCTGCAGGAAGCAAGTGTGGTCATAGATGGTCTGTGTCCCTGTTGTCTTATATTCTGGGTCCAGGTTCCCCTGGGAGATATTGGGGGGCAGCCTTTTTCCTCTCATATGAAGTGAGGAAACTCCTGGAGGAAACTTCTGGGGATGATTCCCAAGCTGGTCCCCCCTGCCCGGTGCCTGTGACATGTGCAGGAACAGTCCCTGTGTTTCCAGTAAGTCACATGTATAGGTGGTCAGGAGGGAGCTGGGCAGTACAACAGCAGCTAAGCGGCCATCCCGACCTGTACCTCATTTGGCCAGGTCACTCAGGCTGGTTTGTGACTAATCCTGTCTCAGGGTGTTTTTCCCCACTAGGCTCTGGAGTCAGCAGACCAGGAGCTCAGAGAGACTTGCCATGTGACCCCAGGCAGGTCCCCCAGTCACTGAGGTCTGTCCTGTCCCCTGGGAGCTGTCCTCGGTGGTGAGTGAGACCAGAGGCTGCGAGTCCCACCTGAGCTCCCGAATTCCCTGCTTTGCTTAAGGACTTTGCTCCTCTAGGAACCTGACCTCTGAGCAATTTCAGAGGGCTTGTCTGCTCTATGCTCCAGTGTTAGCCTGAGTGGGGATCATGGGAGGTTGTCTTTGTGACTGGGACCCTAATTTCCCCTTTTAGCCAGCAGTAAAATGCCAGGGCCAAGTATTAAACTCTTTCTGGCAAAGCTGAACTGCCTTGCTTCCTATCCCACCTCCCACTTGGTTCACAGTGTCCCACAGGTAGATGGGAATGCACAGAGTGCCACCCCTGCTCTATGGCCAGGAGGGTCAGTCTCTCCTTCAGGTCAGGTGGACATGGTCCTCAGTACCTACCCTCACTCCTACCACACTCCCACCTCGTACCCCCAATCTATTTCACCAAGGGGAGGACAGGTTCCGGGCAGGTGTCCTCTATTCCTCGATGATATGGAGACAAATTTCTCTTATTTTTGGGTTCAGCGCTTTACACTCCAACTCCACGGAGCTTCCGTCTACACGTTATGGGAATTTCAACCTCTGCCAACCCTCCCTCTCCAGAAACAGCAGGAGTTCAAGTGGAGAGAAAGCAGGAGAGGGTGGCTGAGCCAGCTTCTTGTGTGTCTTCAGAAGTCTCGTTCAAGTTGGCAAGCTCTGCCTGCTTTCCTGTGTAGTCAATAGCACAGTGTGAGCTGCTCAGGTGAGTGAGGGTCTGGGAAAGGACAGGTCTACTGATGCCAAGCAGCCTCCCTCCAGGGTGCCATCATTATTGAAGTCACAGTAGCCCTCAGAGGAGGGAGCCTAACCCCTATCCTACCCCACAGATGGAGACAGTATTACTTCTCATTAGATGAAACATGTATTGTGAGGAACATTTTTTAAACAAGATAATATTAATACATAGAACACATGCTCACCTGATTAATAATCACTTGTTGGTGCAAGATATGTATTTCTTCCAGGAAGAAGGTTGTCCCATCTGGGAAGGAGGGGTAAAAATTATTTTCAAGGACATAATACCTTGGGCAATAGGCATGGTGGCCCCAGGCCTCAGGCACACTTGACTTATATAGTAGGGTCTGGCTGGAGACCTGGGCCCTATGGGTGGCACCACCCTGTTTTTGCTCCACCCACTTGTATTAGGACAGCTCTCACCCTGAGAGCTGCCTCTGTGTCCATGGGGGATGTTACAGACTCCTCTCTTTGGCTCTTGGGCTCTTGCTAGGAGACAGTTCTGTGGCAGCAGTTTGTCCACTCACTGTGGACTGGAGTGTCTTCTTGTGCCCATACAGTTCAGTGGCTGGACAACCTTGGGGAAAGGCCATTTTCTGCTCAAAGTTTTGTCCAATAGCTGCTGCATGAGCCCCTGAGCTTCATCCCTCCTCCCTCTTCCCACTCCCCTATGTTCATGAAGAGACTTGCTTCTGGATGATTTGGAGTTCTGGTCAGTGGTAGAGGCAGGCTCATCTTATTTCTGGGCATCTTCCATTCTTTTGTCTTTGCCAGGGAAAATTCACTAAATAACATTCCTCATGGTCTTTCTGATCTGACTTTCTTGAATTTCCTGTCCCTGTATCTGTGGAACCTGTCAGGATTTGCTCATGGACAACTGTGATCACTTATCCAGGGAAGGGTGGCTCATCTTGGTGGTTTCAGAAGCCCTCTATCCTGCAAATGATTGTTTTTATCCTTTGAGCTTGGATCTGGTGGGATGTTCTCCCTAATAAGAAGGGACAGATGTCTTGTGCCAACTCCTTTTCTGTCCCTGCAGTCTCTGGAGCTTGTGCTGTCCCTGATCTCTCCTTAAGAAGGGGAGGCATGCAGGCTCTGAGAGACTGGCAGATCTCCACTGGACACACTCTGGGCAGTGACTGATGCCTGAGGAGCCAAAACATTTGTTACTCAGGTAACGTCAGCCTCACAGTCTTCCAGAGGACTCTTTATAGCACAGTTTTTTTCAAGGAGCACCTCATTCATAGTCTAGAAGGAGCACTGCAGCGAACAGCCTGGTGACTGGTGCAAGGATGCCGTCAGCCTCTGATGCTCCAATTTACCAAACCATGCTGCCCTGTTGATTTTTTACTTGATTTTCCAGTTAGCAGGTAGCATAGGGCTCTTCCAGGATCCTAAAGGTCTGGATCTCTTCAGGCCCATATTAAAGATTTGATCCTGGCTTCCCAGGTTACTGCTGATGTAATTGGACTTTTTGTTATCCTTCCAAGCTGGGATCTCTATGATCTCATCCTCACTGTGCTCTCTGACCTCTACTGATTGGAGCCCTGACTCAAAGCCTGCTTGGTATGACCACTCCACTCTCCTCCTTTGGCTTATTTGTGGCTATTACTGGACTTGGGCTTGACTCCAGACTGCCACCCTCCACCCCCAGGACAGTACATCTGAGCCAGGGCCTGCCCACCAAGGGATGTGGGAAGGTCTGAAGAGGGGGTCCTCCCTCCAATCTAGTCACAGGAACCTCCAAGGGCTGGTGACCCTCACAGGTGGGGTCTCTTCCAGAGTCTTCTGGGTTTCCTCACTGGCAGGTGAAGGGACTCAGCTGGATGGGGGTGACTCTGACTGTTCCATTATCATGCTCTTTCTCAAAGGCATTGGGATAGGGTGTGCAGAGGGCTTGTTGGACTTCCCTTTCAGACAGCCCCCAACACACAGGTGATCACGCTGGACAGGACACTCTGCTGAAGGGGTATGTTGAACTTCTTTTAGCTTGAAGAGACTGGGGAGCTTGAAGACTTTGAGGGGTAAGCACCACCTGTGCCTCGCCCAATGCCTTATAATATGTGCTTCCAACAGGTTTTGAGGAACTGTGCAGAACACAGACAGCTCCAGGGAGTTGTTCTTATTGGGTAGCTGGCCTGTGGAAGAGACTGGATTTCCCATCTCCTTATCAGCCCTGCATGGTCTGGGAAGGTTCCTGGCCAAACTGCAGTGATTGACATCCCGGGGCATCAGACCCTTTTTAATCTGCTCCAACTTCCTGACCAAATGGGTTCTTCTGATATTTTCTCCATGCTTCTGTAAACCCCTGGTCGAAGGGTCAATTAACCTCTTGTTGGCAATGACCTTCAAGCCAGTGAGTTTCCAATGCCCAAGGGGAGTTTGGGGATTACTTTGCTGAATAGTTGAGATGCTTTATGCACTGGCACTACTGGCCTTCTTTCTGTTTCCTTCCGCAAAAGGTTATGTTCCAGGTTTTGAACTGCAGCTGTTATGAAGAATTGTGACCTATTCTGAGCTCCTTGGTTAGCGACCTCACAGTTGCTTCTCTGGGGTAGTGGCAAAGGAGATGGGACTGGGCATGTGGGTATGAAGTGGATTTTGGTCTGGCCTAGAGGCTGAGGTGTGGTTTAGGATTAGTACCCAGATGGAGCTAAGTGTTGGAGTTGGGCCACAAGACATTGGACCAAGGGCTGGTCAGTGAAAGATGTGAAATTGTTTATGCTTGCATATGCACTGGTAACACATTTGAAATGTGTTTGAACAAGACAGAGGAAAGTTCTTTTGTGGACACAGAAACCCTCACAAGAGCCATTATGGACTCACTGTGGAAATCAGCGAAATTTCAAGGGAACTGACACTTCTGTAAGTGATCCCCCAAAACCTCAAGACATGGGGGCTTTTTAGATCTCAGTATCAGCTCTGTCTCTCATGTTCCAGAAATTTTCACTGATGATGTTCAGCTTGTCATCCACTTATTTGATCATATTCTTCACAGAATTAATGTGGCTGTTTGAACCATTCACCCCTTCATGCTTCTACCAAATTTTTAGCTCCACTCTCCTGGTGATTACATCTCCAGTAGCTTTGGCATTTGAGTATTGAAAGATGGACTGCCAGGCTCCACCTGTCAGTTTGTAGTGTCTCCTCAGAAGGAGTCCCCTGGTGGGAGGCTAGGAAGGGCCCCCTTGACTCACTCAGTGTGTGATGAGAATGACAGGCTCAGGACTTTGACAGCTGTCTTCCACTGTTGAAGGGTAACTGCCATTGACATAGCTGATGCCATGCATAGATATTGGCTAAAAAAAAAAAAAAGACTTACTTCCCTATTGTTTTAGAATTATAAATTTCAAAAAGGATATGCTGAGGTATGGTGAGAGCCTTCATTAGAATTCACAGTTTTCTTTCAGAAGGATAGAAGGAAAGAAGGAAGGAAAACAAGGTTTTTTGTAATGTGAGATAATTGATAAGGCTGTTCCTGGAAGCATGGGAAAACAAGAGAAAAATAGTATAAAACAAGTTTAGAAGGAGAAAGAATTCAGCCATTTTGGGCAGAAGATGTGAGCCTAGCATAGCTGATGCAGCTTAGGCCTGTGACCTTGAACCCAGTCTGGTGAACTCATGGCCTTACTATGCATAAGTTGAGTGTGTATGCTGAAGGAGTCAAAAGAGTTTGGAGATTTGAACTCCATGTTGGAGTTTGTCTAACTTAGTTTGACTAACTTAGTTTGTCTAACTTAGTTTGCTTTTGGAGAGGCCATGACCTGGCCTGAGTAAATGAATTTTATGTTGGTCCCACTGTCTTGGAGTCTTTATACTGCTTGAAGTTGGGAGAACGTTGAAAGAGAAAAAGAATACATCGTTTCCTGGATCTTGTGTTTGGAGGAAGTTGAAACTCACCAAAGAGGAAAAGAAGGATGCCCTGCATTTGGAACATGTGTTGCTGAATTCAGATTGATTGCACATGTGGTGAGGTGACCAGAGACTAAAGAAGAGTTTTGGACAACAGTAGGGTAACTGGGTTTTTCGTATTTATCTTGTAGTCCAAATTTAGGTAATCATTTTCTTGATTAGTAATAAAAAGTTTCATCACTTTACGAGTTGGTCTGGCTTGAAATTACATAGCAAGAGCTGTGGGCAGTAATTGGTAATGAATCCTTAAAGAAGTAGATTTAAAGTTTATTTTTCCTTTGGGTTGGGAGAGAGCCTGGAGACAGGCAAGCCCTAGATAACTGAAAGACAAAGGTAACTAGTGTTTGGCAGCTTTTAAATGTTGATAAAGGTGCTTATCACTTTGGTATCAGATTGAAGTAAAGGTTTATCTGGTTTAGGAAAAGCAGGCAAAAAAGATTTTTAATAAAAAACCCTGCCCCGCCCCCCACTAGTATAGGAACATATAAGGATGAGTTTAGTGTCCTTGGCCTGAGAGGACTTGGTTGGAAGAAGCTGACCAGAGGGTACGTGGAGAAGAAGATGTAGCAGTGTCACGGGCTAGCCACTGCAAGTTTGAACAGTTCCCAAGGGGGAGGGTAAGGATTGAGAGTTGAGCCAAAATATTTGGACAGAGAGCTCACAGCCTCCCTCTTAGGACTGTGGCCTCAAGTTTATTTAGAACCAGACTTTTATAGAAAACATGAAGCAATCAGTAACAAAGGAAAGTTTTGATTCAAGGTCACATGGTTACCAGGACACCAGCTAAAAGCAAGTACAGTCTAAACTGCTCAAATGTGGCCAGAGTGTGACCTCAAGGAGGTATCTGACACAGATTGCTCTGCAGACAGCCAAGGACACTTTGCTTTTTCCTCTGCACCCATTAGGCAAACATTCAGTAGCTAATCAGAGAAGGCCAGAAATGAAGTAATGAGAACATGGCTCTCCACAGGGGCAGTGCCTGCTGGCAGTGCCACTTAGCCACACTGAGGAAGAGTCAGGGTAGAGTCTGGAGAAGAATGGCCAGTGGAGGCCATCAGAGATGGAGGCCAGGCCTCTGAATCAGGGGAGGCTGAGGCACCAGGTGGTTGTGGGGCAAGGCAGTACAGGGGCAGAACAGGTTCGGTGGCTCAGGGACAGTCAGGTATAACGGTGAGCTAACACTCAGTGGGGGAAGCATGGTCGCTGGTGAGCAGGTAGAGGCCAGAGGTGAGGAGAACTGAGTCAGTGAAGTGAGGGAACTCCTGACTGGGAGTTGGCAGGAGTAGCTTCTTTCTCACACTTCCTGGGAGGCCTGGGGGTTCCAGCAGGTGCTGCTTTGCTCACCTCACTATGGGTTATTGACATAAGGGCTGATGGGAACTGCCCTTGTTAAGGTATATCCTCAGGTGGCTGCAGAAGACAGGAGGTACAAGCTATAGTCAAGAGCAGAGGGGTCAGTAGAACTAGGCAGGCCAGGTAGAGGTCACTTGCATTCCTGGGAACTCCCCAGGCCCCCAGGCTGACTTCACATTGCTCCTGCTCTGACTCCCTGGGGCTTAAACATACTCTACCTAGGCCTTTCTCTCCTGAATGAACCCCAGAATGCAGGCTACACTGGGGTCACACCTGGGATTCTAAGTGAGTATAGGAGACATGGAAAAATTCTTTATCTTTGTAGTAGTAAAATTAGTTCTCAAACCTCTTCCATTCTTGCAGGAAATCTTTGCAATTTGAAAATCAAGATACCAGATCATATGGTAAAGACAGGCTTCCAGGTATCTTCCAGAAGGCTCAGGATCATGTCCCTGTAGGAGACCTTTGGGAGATTTGATTCTAGATCAGGCCACCTGTTGCCTGATAGAGATGGTAAGATGCCTGAAGGGGGCACCTTGTCATTCACAAAGTCATTTCTATCCTGAGACCTCATCACTGTTCTGTAGGGTAGATGGGCAAGGTCACTGCCCAGAGTGATCTGAGCAGATTAAACAAGTTGTGTCCAGATGTACCTGGAAGACCAATGTCCTAGGCCAGGCACAGCTGGACCACTCCTGCCACATTTATGTGCTGGCAACACACATTTCCTCATCCATTGCCTCCTCTTGAGCCTGGTATATGGAAGGTGTCAGGGTTCCATCTCCTTCCCGGTAAACTCCTCCATTACTCTGTTCACTAGCGATGAGCCCTGAACCTTGTAACTAGGACCTAGAACTCAGTGACAGGAGAAATGGAATCATACTTGGTCAGGTCAACTTATAATAGCTCACTATTCAAAGGTTCATATTTCTTTCTGCATCTGTCCCTCTCATTCAGCTTCTTTTGAGATTGAGAGATGAGAGAAAACAGGCTTAGAACCATCTTATGGTCATATCTAGACATAACACTCTGTCTTTAAGTCAGTGAACCTTTTGGTTTCATTTCTAAAGTGGATACAAATATTTTGTCTTCTTTCCTTGAAAATCACTAAAAAGGTCTGCTCTGTGAGATGCACCAAGGATCTGTCCTCTCATTCAAGGACCAACTCCTCAGCCCTCCAAGGTGCTGTGCTCCATCGAGTCAGGTAGGACCTCTTCCCAAGCTCTGCTCCAGGCTCCCAGGGTCTCAGCACTGCCTCCATCAACTTCAACTGAGGAGAAGCTATCTCCAGGCACTGGCCTCAGCAAGGCTCCTGGGCATCCCCAGAGATCACCTCTCCCAGCAGTCAGTCTTTGAGCATCACTTAGGACTTTATCCTGGAGCCTCTACTGACCTGCACCCTGATCTGAGATCTTCAGACAAAAGACCCAGTGCCCTGTGTAACCCCTCCTTTCCTGGCTTGTCTGCAGAATTATGAGGTTCTATACTTTCCTAAGAAAAGATGATCAAGATATTTGCATCAACGTAATAAGTCTTTGCAACATTAATTTTTTTTAGAAATGGAAAACTTTAGGTAACTTTGAGTGTCTTGTGACTATTTCAAGGTGAATGCATGCATCTGAAAGTTAAAGAGATCAGAGGCAGACCCTTTGAAAACATATGCATGATTTTTACCAACCTTTGTCAACAGAATAGTATTAGTAATTTAATTTCCATGATTGCATAAGATATTTGAGAAAGGTAAACAACATGAAAATGTAAAACACAAAAGTGACATAACTTACGAGAATAACATGCCAGCAAAATGGGTTCCCCAGTCACCACGAAATTCAAGATTTGTTCCCAGGTAGGTAGAATTTTTGCCAAAAGGATATTGACCACAGAAAGGCTAGTAATTTGTTTTGCAAAATAACTCAATCTGGTAAGAAAACATATAGATCACATAACTATATCTGTGAGATACAGCGAACCATATGAAACCCAATTGTCAGACCTTAAATGTGCCCTAGGGCAACTTGAAGTTTCCAGAAAACTTTACCCTCAGGCCTCTCCGGATAGCAATTTTGGGCAGATAGGATACCTAAGACAAGTGCTTTTTGTTGTCTTAGTCATTATTTCTTCACCTATATTGACCCACAAGTAACATCACTTTATCGGTATATCGATGGTTTAATGCATATTCAGTATAACATGCTGAAAGTCTCTAATAGGATTGGATTGTGATTTGTTCCAAATGTGTTTCTATTTTGTCATACCAACAGTTATTGAAGTTCCAAGTCTGTTTTTCTTTAGCAAGGACCACTTATTTTTCGCTCAGTATACAGTTCTTCAAAAATTATGGCTGTACATCTGTCTCCAGGAACCATGGATTGACTGCTATTTGTTGCTGGGACAGCATTTCCCACAATAATAAATATCACAGTGTGATGTTTTAGATTATTCAAGAAACTTATTAGTAACTAAGTCAACTAGCATTTAGCAATTCCTGCACATATAACCACTTTTTAAGAATTTATCTCTTCCTGAAGTAAGGAAGTTACTTTGTTTTCACAATATTTCAAATTCATAAGTAACTTGTAAAACAAGTATCTGCTATTAGTGCAGATACTAGCAGTTTTTTTCGTTGGCTAAGGCACAGGCTCCTGTGAGTATATAAATCTGCCTGCTGGTAGCAGCCAAAGGTGGAGGTACTATTCCAGTTACATCAGGGTGTTGTCATTTTATATTTAGCATGTCTACTAGTTTTATCTCTCAAATAAGAACCATGTGATCTCATCATTACCTAAAGTGTCTTAGAGATTCTTGTAAAGATCGAAAGGTGATCTGTCCTTCTTGGGCAGAGGAAATTCATCAGTGGCAAGCAGGCAGAAGGCTTACTGGATCGAGTTATAAAGGCATGAAATGGGAAGCAGTCAGGATTTTTATAGGAGATAAGGCAGCTGACTGAGAAAAAAATGTATGTAATAAGAGTTTAGGGAGGCTTCTATTCCAGGAGATGTACAAGTTTAAGAGGGAGCTCACAGCAATTTCCTAAGTGACTTTAGTCAAACAGTGGCAGCAGTAGTGACAGAGGAAGAAGGACCTGGGTGCTGACTGTGAAATCAGGTCAAAAAGGGACAAAAACTGCCAACTAGCAAGCCATAGGAGAAAAGCGGCATTTTAAAAATGTGGCTTCTGCCACTCAGCTTTCTTACCAGATTTGTCTCATCCATGCAAAGCAGTTGCCACTCAAATGCAGTTCAACGAGGTTTTTTGTTTTTTTTTTTTACCATGGGAAGTTAACCAGGAAAATGAAAAGTCCTTACTACCACAAGTGACCAGTTATTTTACTCCAGTCACCATTTTCAGTCCCAAAGGTCCCAAAGACACATGCCCATGATGGTGCCCTTTGCCCCTCCAAAACTGAGGCATGCACTGCAAAGTCCAGACTTTCTCTGGCATCTTCTCTTCGCTTCTACTCCAGTGTTCCATGCTGCTCTGCTTCTTCAAGGCTCTTCAAATCTCTTGTACAATTACTGATGCACAAATCAGTTTTCCAAATCCTTGGTCATCACCAGGTACCAACTCACTATGTCATCATCCTGTGGTGCCACACTCTCCACATTGGCTACTCTTCTGCCAGCCACCATGGCTCCTTGCCACCACCAACTCTCTCTTTCAGGGGTCTTCGCTTGGCCAGGCCACGTATACCTGTTCCCTCAGCTTGCCATTCTCGTCTCCTTCCTTTCCTTTTTTCTCACTCCTTCCTTTTATGTACACACCCTTGCTTCCCACTTCTCATTTTCTCTCACTGGAGGTCTTTCTTTCAGACTCCACCCACTAGGGTTATTTTGGCACCAGTATAATTTTTAACTATGTCACTATCCTGTATCCCTGTATCAACTGTAATAACCTATGGGTTGACCCCATGCATCTGGGTGAGCACTCAAGAGCATTCTTTTCTCTTTCTATAGAAAAAAAAAAGGGGAGAAGAGAAATCTGATAATTCATATTGGCCCTGACGACCTTTTACTAATAGAATATTAATTCTGGGGAAAAAAATCCTCTTGAAATTATTCCAATAATTTCTCTTTGCCCACAAGGCAAAGAGATTGTGTCTGATTCAATAGATCAGTGTCTGCGGAATCAATTTAGTGCTCTTTGAGACAAGTTAAACAAAGGATTCAAATATGCAAATTTATAAAAATTCAAGTTTTAGTACTTTGTGATTTTTATTGCTAATCTCTAGAATTATCTCCTCTTCTTTAGATAAAGAGACTTCAGTACATATTACTTTGAGGAGTCTCTACTCAATAAATAGATAATATAACAGGGACTGAGGAGCTAAGGGTAAAATGATGGATCTCTGAAAAAATCCTGAACAAAAGAAATAGACTGAGATACAGGACTATTATTGCTATTTTTATCTTTAAGCAATTTGTGCTATTTTATATCTGCAAGGTTAAGTATTGATATATAACTCTAATATAAATAAAGAAAAAATTATTCCCAATATGGAGAGTTATTTCATCCAGCTATTAAAGATGATTAGAAAGACTTTTCATATTTCCTTGAAACCTCAGTTATTTGGAATTAGGAGGAACTTGGAATGATTGAAAAGTTGCACACACTTAAAATTCAGTGATAATAACTTAATGTCCTGGATTTTTATAGCAGTAACAAAATTTAGATTTTTTTTCACGTCTGTATAGGGACCTTTATTTGGTGAGGTCAATGGTGAAAGAATTTTACAATCTTTCATCTAGATGGCTCATCTAAACTAAAGTGAAGGGAGTTAATTTGGTAAATCAACTAATTTCAGAGTTTATAGAGTATATTCTATTGCCTCTCTGGTAAGAGGTCTCACTCAGTTCAGTCTGTTAAGAAACATGGGACTGAAGGACACCTTGTTGATCTAGTACCAATGGTAAACTATAGTATTCTCTAGAAGTAATTTAAAGGTGATCTAATAATCATGAATACGTTTATCAAACTTTTGTATACAAGCTTCAATTTCATATCTATCATTAGATTTAGGAAAGGTCACAGATAGGGACTGGTGAAATCTATGAGTCAATATCTTAGTATCTAAATCATGAAGACAGTTTAGATCAACATCCCTCACAATTTGACAGCTTCACCTAATGTTGCTCCACCCTCACCAACAAGCACATGAATTAATTGGTAAAGGTTGCAAAATGCCAGGTTATTAAGTTTGCACTATAATATTAAATTCTTTGGCAAATTTATGAAAGTTATTGAGACTTTTGGAAACTGTTTCACAATGGCCCACAATTTGAACAATGTGAGATATCCGAGGTTAGTTTATATCCTCCAAAGAGAACTTTAAAATACAGATTGTAATGAGTTTAAGTGATAAAGACTCAGAAGGAGCTATAGCCTATGGTGTTTGTTCAGCTAAAAAGGTAGGCTATGTAAACTGAGATTTTCTAGAAGAGATAGGTGGCTCAGAAAATGAGGACCAAGATGGCCTGGAAGTGGGGCCTGCATGTGCACAATTTTGTAAACTTTTTTGTTAGTGTTATTGATGATAAATTAAAATGAAACAAATGACCAAAGTATTGTTATGTGTTATAACTTGGATGAACTGAACACATGCTCTGAATACACAAGTTTCATAGATTTTTTGAAGGCAATGGGAGTGGGTATTGCTTGTTAAAGGGTAAAATTAATTTTTGGTGAGGTTGAACAACTCTTTATATTAAAAGTCATTGAACTGTAGGCTTTAAATATAAATGGTATACTATGTTGAAACAGGGTAAAAAGACTTTCTGACTTTACTTAACTAGATACACCTATCTGCCTGCTTCTCTCTACAAAACAGGCTACACACTCTTCATTAGCATTTACACTGATCACCTTTACCATTGGTATGCAAAAGTCAGCTAGCTGCTCTCTGCTTTCTTTCCCTCTTTCAGACCTAAAGAGAAAACTTTAAAACACACTTTAAACTCTCCACTTGTGGGTTCTTACCATCATCCCCAGTCTTCTCCACCAAAATACCAAACCAATGCATGAATATCAGTGCAACTAATTTATTTCTAACAAAGTGATTTCTAATTATTCTAATCACTACAAAAGAAACATGTAAGACTCAGAGTACTTCAACATTGTCCAAAACCTTTCTCAGTATTGTCCAAAGTCCTTTCCCAGATTGCCCCAAATCCTCAGTCTCTCAGTCCTGATCATCTCACCAATGTCCAGTCAGAGTCCATCTCCAGACGCTTAAAGACATGTTCCTTTGGCTGCTCCCTTGGCTTGCTCCTCCTTGTCTTCCACGCTGTGCTCTCCTTGTCACCTTCAGGACCCAGCCAAGTTTACTTTCTTTTCAGACCTAACTTTTGCACGGCCTCTTTCAGACACAAATCAAACTCAGCAAAACAAACTCCAACATGGAGTTCAAATCTGCAAACTCCTTAACTGCTTTCAGCACACATGCTGCCAGCCTGGGCCAGCCAGGGGTTGCAGGCGCCTGGTGGCCACATGGTCAGGCTCACATGGCTCACATATTTACAAGTTGGCCGATTCCCATCTCTCCTCCATTGAACCTCTCTCTCTATCCAGTCTCCATATTCGAATCTGAATCCCTCTCTTTGTTTGCACACCCTTTATATATCCTGATTTCCTGCCTTCCAGGAAACCTGTTTCACCTTGACCATTTCACTTCTTTCTCCCCCTGCATCTCCCTGAAGGGAAATTCCAGCTAAGGTCATTCTCCCATTTTAGCATACCTGTCCTTGAAATCTGCAATCTTAAACAGGAAACAATGGGGGGGGGGCACACCCTATCAATGTGAATTTCATCTCAATAAACTCACCAGGAAAAAAAATCTATACAGTAAATGCTACATGAGTACAGACAGTACCAGTTTGACCAAAACTCTAAATGAGTAGGAAAAAACTTGACCTAAGCTGAGAAAGGATTTTAAATGTGTGCTTATTCTCATGTAGACTCCTAAATGAGCTAACATTACAAATCTCATCATATCCAGGAAAAGAATTAGGATGTGTGCAATGAGAAAGAGTGGTGACATTTATTCCACATTAAGGGCTGAAAGCTCTCCTCCAAAACTCTTGTGAGTCACAAAAAGGTGAGCCAAAACTAAACTCCTGGGCAACATGAACCACATCCTCCTCAGCCCAGGAACTGAGAGTCCCATCATAAGTGATTATTTTTTTTTCCACTGAATAGACAGGAATTCTGAAGTTTTTCCAATATTACAGAGGACACAATTTATAAAAAAGAATGACCAGCAAAGAAATGAATTATTAATATTAGAATCAATTAACAATTCAAATGATATGTATATTAACTTATATTAATGAAATATAACTAATTTTCTTTATCATTGATGAGAACATTTGAAACGTGGGTTTAGACTTTCTTTTTTGAATATCAATTAACTGTCTAGAAAACTTTATAAAACAAAATGTGTGTGTTTATCGAAGTCAAGAGTCAGAAATTAGAATGCACCACTTGGTTCATAGCTATTTGCGAAGCATTCAGACACATCATCAGGAAATCAGCAAAAGGAAATCAAGATTGCCACATAAGTAAACTTTTTAGCTTGTCGCATCAGTTTTTGATTTACAGAATGTGCTAATTGTGCCTGCAAGTTAGTATGATAACTCTTCTTAACCCACTATATTTGTTATCAGGAGGGATGCTGGTCTCTTGTTCTTTCAACCAAATGTAGAAGTTGCCTTGGGGGAAATTCTCTTTTGGTTGCCCAAAATGACAAAATAAGTTCAATTAGGTTTGCACTACATCACCATGTCCCCAAGTACTTTAATTCCTGAGGCATCACTGAGGGCCATACCACCATAGCAGGACAGAAAATGGCACTAAGAACTGTAGTTGGTCCTGGTAATATTGGAATATGATAATATGAGAATAAAATCAGTGTTTTGAGTCCACTGAGTTTTTAACTGATGGAAGTATTAAATGTGCTGCCCCATTGGCCCTGGTTGGCCCTAGATTGCTGCCTTAACTTATTAGCAGTTGCTGAGACTTGCCCATTAATATAAAACTCTGTAGACAGATTCTCCATTCCTTATTTGGCTTCAAGAATTTAAGTGTGACCCAGAGACTCATAAGTAAAAGGAATTTAAGAGAAGGGAGAGATTTTGTAGAGTGGAGGCTTGGATGAAACAGACATTAGGGAAAATAAAGGGATGGACCAACTGAAAAGGTTAAGTAGGACACCCACAGACCCAAATACAGCAAGTCCTCAGCCAGCATTAATTTCTCAACCTCATTTCTTAACCATTGGTGGAAAAAGCAGTGTGTGGAACTTTGCTTGTTCTATCTATGTCTGTGTATGTTTCTTTTAAGGACTCCAGTTTTCTCCCACATCTCCAAGATAAGCAGGTAGCACATCTCATTTGCCCAGTCAGAGCTAGTGTGTGTGGTGTGATGTGCCTTGTGATGAAAGGGTTGGATTTTGTCCAGGGTTGGATGCCACCTAGACCGTGAGCTGCTAATAGGGACTCCAGCCACCCAACCCTCTGAACTGGAGTAAGATGATTTAAAAATGAAGAATTCAAGAATGCAATTTAAAGGAAAAAACCTGTCCCTATTTAAGGTGATAAAGTTTACAAGTGACAGCAAGTTCAGACTACTGTTATTAAGTAATTTTTATTCATATTTAATGATTTTGTCTTTTATCTGTGTCATGCAGTTTTTTCCATTAAATCCTTGTTTTTACAACAAAAATGGTAAAATATTTCTGTGTATGTATGTGAAAGGTTTAAGAACTTGAGTTTTCTATTCACAAATAATATCAACTTGAATAACAGAGCATTATTTTTTTCCAGGGGTATTTTCCAAAGTGATGTAATTTCATTGACCTAAAACATAACATTTATTAAATGTACTTTTATTTGGTTATAAAACTAAAAGCGTATAACTAGGCTTTTATTTTACAGTTGGGGCCAAAAAAGGGCAAAAATAAAAATAAATCATTCTTGGGCCCAATACATGTAGATTCTCATTTAATATTAATAGCTCCAAGACTTTGGTGCTGGCTATGATAGAGCATATACAGCTGTCAAATTATAATGCCTATATAATATTATATAATAATACAAAATCTACATACCATAACCAATGTCACTTTAATAAAAATTTAGTTAAAAATAATAGTCCCCATTTACAAAGTTATTAATCATAGTACAAACAGCAGAAGGAAATGACAGATTATTTCTATACATATGTGTCTACATTTTATCTAGGCACAGTGTGCCAGGATGATATAGTCACTTGATTGCTATTAATTCCTTATTATTAATACTGTAAAAAGTTCTATGAACAAAGCCTTATGAAAAAACAAACAAGAAAAAGTTGAGGAAGATTTCATTTTATTTCTTCTCCTTGGTGAAGCATTTAAAGTGAAAAATGTGCACTTGAGCTTTCTTTATATGTAGTGGTTTAGGTCTGTAAAAAAGATAAACTATTTTGTCAGATCACTGGATAGGAACACATTTCAGTGATGTGTTCACAGAATAGAAATCACATTTTTCTATTCCTCATAAAACACCTTTTTCTTAAGGAAATTTGTTCAAATAATTTTCAGCTTAATAGCACACTGATGATTCTTAGAGAGATCTTAAAAAAGAATAAAGAAGACAAAAGCATAGGCTCTTCAGTATTGTAGAGACTGAAAATATTAAAAAGGATAGATTATCCACCAGACAAACTGAGCAATTGTATGTTCTTGTGATCTTACAATTATCTTGGTGTCTCCTGTCTTCTGTGTATATATTAACCAGACATTGCTGTATAATACATTATCCCAAGTAGATGTAGCAGCTTAAAACAACATATATTTAGAGGCTCACACAGGGTCTGTGGATTAGGAGTCTAGGGGTGGGTTGGCCAGGAGTTTCTGGTTTGGGGATCCTAGGGGTTTGCAGGGATGGTTTAGCTAGGGTTCAGGGGTCTGAAAACTTGGTGGAAGCTGGAAGAGCCACTTCCAAGGTTTCTCCACTCGTGGTTTACAGGTTTCAGTTCCACAGGGCTGCTGGACAAGGCAGCTAACTCACCAAAGTGCACAACTTTTGAGAATGTAGGAAAAAGAGACAATAAAAAGTGATGTTGCTTTTCATGACCTTGTTCTCCCCATCATTCCACCACTTTATTCTCACTGTTACTGCTGAGTCACTAAGTTCACTTGGCATGCAGCAGAATTAATTATATAAGGAGGTGAATATCAAGAGGAGGCTTATAGTAGACTGTCATTGAAACTTCCTAAGGCAGACAAATTTTTAACAGAGTAGACAAATTGAGTACTAAATGTGAACAATCACCCAGTCACACCTGGACACATTGTACATACTGGATTTTATTGTGAACACCCCAAATCCCTTTTCCTACAAATTTGTGAGGATAAAGAAAATGCACAACAAAGGGTGCAACATGCATTTCTGGGTAGTTTTTAGAATTATTTTTTTTGTAAGTCAAGGTTATACTGTATTTTCCTTGAATTACTGACTTTTTTCATCATTTAATTATATTTCATCCTTTTGTTCAAATACACACTTCCTGAGCATAGAGGAAGATGTAAGAAAGCAGTTATAGAAATGTTTAATTATCACCTAGATCTCAGAAAAAGAAAAGCAGATTTGAACAATGATGGGAAAATAATTTCCTCTCCCATACTACAAAATAGGTATCGCAACAACGTGATAATGATTCAAAATATGTGTGCAAGTTAACATAATTTGATCACAAAAATGGTGCTCACTAGTTATTACATATATGGAACAAAGAAAATAATTTTTGAGTTAATAAATATTTAGCATTTTTCTGTCTTCTGAGAGAAATCAAGAAGTAGGTCTCAGAAGTAGGTCTCCAGCAAGTTTGTCATTTTCTGTGTGTTGAAAGCTCAGATGACTCTTCCTAGTAGACATGTTACTCATTTTCATAGCACCTGAATCATTGTTGTCAGGAACCTGGAAACATTCACCAAGAAAAAGGAGCCAAATAACTACTATGAAAGGCTGTGTTCATGAGGGTGATAATTTAAAATATGTTCTACCTAATGGAATAACTTCACTTTGTGGTCAGAAGAGATTTGTATCCTTGATAAAGAGTTCAGAAGTTATTTATAAATTTGATGTATTTTTAATTGAATATTTAAAATGAACTCTGTTATATAATCTCTTTTAAGCCTAGGTTTAGTGGTTTTTAATTATTCCAGCCATGCTTAAATCTTAGCTGTTATACAATATTTGAACACTAAAAGTGAGTATGAGAAAACTCAAAGGAAGTTTTTTTCATTTGCCTTCACGCCTACTCCCCGTCCCAATGATTATAGAACCTATGGAAGCATCTTTTCAACTACATTTCTGTGTGTATCTGTAAATGCACTCATTCACTCTGGTGCAAGGCCCCCAAGACACCCTTGGGTCAGTACCAGTAGAGGAATTGCAATGTTTTTATATACAATTTATTATAATGAATGGACACAGCTTAAAGTCCGCAAAGGTCAAAGATTGAGCTCTTGAGAGGTTGAGAGCAAGTCCCAGGTAACTGTCCCACACAACATGTAGTCTCCAAGTAATGATGTGTAAAATCAGACTTAAAACCAGGACAGCCAAGAGTGGGCAGAGAGAGGTCAGTCACATGGACTGGTAGCACCACGTATTGAACCTTAGACATACTCCAACCCCTCCAGAGGTAAAATTGATGTCACTGAGCTGAAAGCTTACAGGTAAATCACATTTTTAGCATAGAGTATATGGCATGGCTTAGGTCAACAAAGATATTCTAGAACTATCAGATTATCTCCTAGGAGATAATTTGGCTAAATGTTTCCTTGGAAGTACAGAATTTGAACAAGTTTGACCTGCATAGTTAATTAACCCTTTATGACAGTGTGCATACTCACACACAGTTTACTGTTCAGGGATATTTTTAATATATTTCCATGTCAGTTTAAATCTTTTAACAACTGCGTAGTATTCCATAGCACTTCCTAGTATAGAAACTTAGAAACTTTATTTAGACACAATTTCACTAACTCCCCACCCTGGGTTAGTGGACCTCACCCTGGAGCTAAGGGTAATAAACTGTTCTTAATTCTAAAAAAAAAAAAAAAAACAAAAAAAAACTTTATTTTATTTAGCCTACCTCTGTTGATAAACCTCAAGAAGCACTTCCTGAATTTTCATCCCTGTACATTGCTACAAAAAGGTGCTTGCCATTGTAGTATGTATATAAGTCATGGGCTTTGCATGCAGAATATTTGAATTCATATTCAATCTCTACCTCTTTATAACTCTGTATGTTTAAACAAACTCTTAAATTTTTTGCATCTTGGTTTCTTCATCCATAAAATATAAATAATAAAATGTACCTCTTTTAAACTATGAAACTAAATCTACACGTAGGTATCAAGAACATATTTGACCTGCAGAAAATAACTTACTTATCGTAGTGGCCTTGGTACATATAATCTTGTATTTTGAGATTTGCATGATATCCTTCAATCAAATTCAATCATTCAAAGAATATTTAACAAAATGCAAAAAGTGCTATATTTATAAGGTTATACACTATGATAAAATTTTCATGTTTCTTTTAACCTTGATTCAATAAATATTTATTAAATGCCATGCTACTCTTCCTTCTACCTACTTCTAGTTGTTGTAATCATCATAATGCAAATGAGAGTAACCATGTAATTATCAGTAATTCTGTACTTTTGATCTCACAATGTTCTTTTTAATTATTTCAAGCATTCTAAACACTTAGTCTTTAAATCTGGTAACTAAGATTTGCTTCCTTTTAAATTTTATTTAGAAGAAATAATGCATAGTAAAAGAGTTATCACAGAATGGGTCATTATTAAATATTGTTATGTCTGAATTTACCACAATGTGGAAAGGTCATTCTTGTTTACAAGTAATTTGACAGGATTTATGTAACAAATGTAGGTCCTGATATGTTTCATGAAAATTAACTAAGCTATGTTTAATTAACTATGTAGTCTAAAAAAATGACTTATTCTTATTAGATCATGTGTATTACATTTTTACAAGCAAATTATGTCCTACAAAAAGATGTCATTATATTTACTTCTGAAATAAATCTTAGGTTTTCTAGCTTGCAAAAGTGGCTGTTCTAAGTATCTAGTGAGACCACTATAATTCTCATCAAACTTCCTATTGTCATGAAGAGCTTTGATTATAAGATAAACATACTTTGAAGGGATAAATAGCAGAAAATACTGATTGTGAGAGAGACCAACCTCCCATATAAGTGATATTTTGTTTCCCCAAAGACAAGTAAAGCTCAGAAATTTCATTTCTTTAAGATTAAGTCTCAACATTTAAGTGTTAGCTGAATTTTCTTTTGGTGTCCATAAACTGAATACTTCTCTTCTATCACTGATGCTGTAACAATTTTCCTCATTATCCTTGGGCCCTAGGCAAGTACACATTCTACTCAATCCCTTTATAGTTACCAACTATTTATGATAATGAGAAAATTATTCAGGAAATCTTACTTACAAATATGCTAATGCAAATACATTCTAATCCACATAGAATATATTCATCAATAGCTTGTATTTGTGCTAAAATCACTCAAGATATTATGTTGGGGTTGGGAAGACTTTTGTTTAAAGAGACAGAAAGTTAATAATTTAGATTTTGAGAACCAAGAGGTAAAATCTACAATATCAGGCAGATGTACAAGATACCAAAAGAGAAAACAAATACTCATGCATTTTTTAAATGAAATTCAAAAATAAATGACTTGAACACTTTTTAAAATATATATAATGTAGGTGTCCGCAATGATGAGTATAAAATTCTCTCTTGGAAGAAGAAAAAGATATATTGCTTCCATTAATGGGGTTCAAGATTGGTATATCCTACAAAAAATGTTCATTTTTAATGCTAACCTTTAACATGATTTTGCATATTCCCGTTTTTTTGAAACTGCTTTCACATAGATACTTTAATTATTAATTAAGTATCTATGTGAAATCTATTAATCCACAATCTATTAATCTATTAATCCACGATCTATTAATCTATTAATCCATTGTCAAATGATATTTGGCATATTCCTCACTAAGACAACTATTTAAATATTCTGTTAGTTTTTCCTCTTGATTGATAGTTGCTTTTCAGTTAGTCAAAATGTCACAGATTAAGCACTTCTAATTGAAGATTATGTGGAAGCTCCTTAAATGTATTTAAATGGATTTTGAAGTAAGAAATTTCCTTTTCACAAAAATTTGAGAAACACTTTTGGAATTACTGTATGAACTTGGACATCTCTTCTTTTAACTTTTGGCAGCATGGTAATAGAATAGAGGCTTAAGAAGAATTCCCTTCTCTTCCATTTTTTGGGGGAAGAATTTGAGAAGGATTGGTTTAATTTTTCTTTGAACATTTGGTAGAATTTGAAAATGAAGTTATTGATTCTTGGCATTTATATATTGGTGATCTCTAGTTATCTAACCTAGTCTATCCTAGAATATGTGTATTCAGATATTTTTTTCCCTTTTAAAGTCTGTTTTGGTAGTGTGTGTTTCTAGGAATGTGTCTATTTCATGTATTGCATTAGCTCCTCCTCATGTTCCTCTAAAATAGCTTGTATTTCTGTAAGGTCAATAGTGATGCACTCTCTCATTTCTGATTTTAATATTTCAAATTATCTATCACTGGTTAGTCTAACAAAAAAATTACCAATTTGCTAATATTTTTGAAGAACAAAATTTGCTTTCATTATCTCTGTTATGAAATTTAGTATGACTTTGTTTCTGCCAGGTTTAGGTTTAATTTGCTCTTTTTTTTTCTAATTTCATGAGGTGGACAGTTTGATTGTTGATTTGAGATTTTCTATAAGCAGGTGTATATAGTTATTGTTTTTTTCTCATAGGTTACATTCACTAAATATCGTAAGTTTTAGAATTTGTTTATTTATTAATCTCAAGGTTTTGTAGGCAATCTGATGATTTTCTCTTTGATCCTTTGGTTGTCCAGAATAATGTCATTAATTTTTATTTATTTGAATATTTTCCAAACTTCCTTATATTATGAATTTCTAATTTAATTTCTAATTTAATTACAGTGTGGTCAAAGAACATATTTTGAATATTTCAATACTTTTATATTTACCAATATTTGTTTTTGTTTTACATATGGTCTATCCTTAGTAATGTTTAAAGTATGCCTTAAAATACCATGTATTCTGCCATTATTAGAGAGACTTTCCTAAATATATCTGTTAGATATTTTAGTTTATAGCTTTGTTCAAGTCTTCTGTTTTCTTATTCATCATCTGTCTCTTGAGCAATGATTGAAAGTAGGATATTGATATTTATGTTAGAACTTACTATTTCTTCCTTCAGTTCCACCAAGTTTTGCATCAGAAAATTTGAAGCTCTATTATTAGGTGCATATGTATGTATAACTGTTATATAATCTTGATAATTGATCATTTTTGCATTATAAATATCCTTTGTCTATAGAAGCAATGTTTGTTTTCAAGTAATTATTACCATAACCACTTTCTTTTGCTACTCTTTGCATTGAATATTATTTTTTCCAATGGTTACTTTTAATTTACCTTGTTTACTTTTAACCTATCTTTTAATCTAAAGTGGGCCTATTGTAGACAATATATAATTGTGTCTTGTATTATAATTCATTATATCAAATTCTACATGTTAATCCATTTACATTTAGTATATTATTGACAACATAAGATTTAACTTGTGCTCACCTATCTATATTACCATATAAAAAGCTGAAATTATTTTTTTAACATCTTCCAGCCAGAAGAAAATTTGAATCTGATCAAGTCTCTATCACTCATTACCAGTACCATGAGTATGCAATTACCCAGATCCAAATTGTGGGAGTTTTGCAGGCAACCAACTAGGTTTTCTAACACTTTTCTAAGTCAGAGACAGGATGGGTATAGAACTAATATAGATTAGGAGAGATTCAAGAAATAATTTATATACCATAGTGTGCTGAGTATTGGGATTCTGATTAAATTAATCAACTGTAAAAAAAAGATCATTTTTGAGATAGGAAAAATTGAACATAGACTGAATTTTAAGTGATATTAAGAATTTTTTGTATATGTTGTTGATTGTGAAAATGGCATTGTAACTATATTTTTAAAAACAATTTATCAGTTTATTTGATATATTTTAAAAGAAATTACAGTGAGCTATCCATCAATGAGTAATGTTTTTCCTTCATGATACTCTAGTTATTAAAAATGAAATTTGAAGCAGTTAATGAGGCAAAAATAGTAGGAACCTATGATGACTAAATTTGAATTATTAATGTAAATCTGCATTTCCTAATCTGTATTTATGTGCTTGAGATGTTTCCATTATAAAGATATTCTTAAAGAAAAAGATCATAACACAGACAGCAAGTAAATATTAAAAGACACTCTCTTTATTTCCTATTCTCTCTCACCTTCATGATATCTTATGTTCCAGTTACATCAAAACCCACTTGTTATCTAGTAAAATATATCCACAATTTATTAGCACATCTTACCATGATGTAAGCTAATATTTTGGATTCCTTAAAGTCACAGGTAGTCAGAATGTTCATGATCAACACCAGTGTGTTGATGACAGTTGTCTTCAAAACAGTAACATTTACTTTGTGTTCCTAATGCATACATTTTATTAGAACTTTATATACCCATTTCCTGAGTGCCTATCTAATTCATTCTCATACCTTCAGAAATTTATATTGATTCTTTTTTCTGTTGCTCTTCCCACATTACTTTTGACAGGTGAGTTTAAGTCATTTACATTTAATTGAGATATAAGTGTTCTTCACCACTTGGTTATATTCTTAGTTCTTTTGTTTGTTTGTTTTGGTTTATCTTGTCTTTTTGTATAAGTTCTATTTCTATTGTTGTAAAGTTAGTGTATGACTGACTGTAAGATCTATCAAACTGATTCTAAAGGGCTATATTGTTACTTCTCTCCTTCTCTGTCTTGTAATTTGCTTATCTTTTTGCTTTGTTACTCATTGCTCTTTTGCTTTATAATAACCCCTTTAGGATTTCTTTCCTGTGTGAGTTTGTGCTGATAAATTCTTTTCCCTTTTGGTTTTCAGTGACATTCCATACAGTTATCTTTCTCTAGATTGCTAATCTTGCTAGGCAAAAGATTCAGAGTTGGAAATCTTTTTGCCAAGTATTTTAAATATCTTTTTCTATTTCCTTTGTGTGTGTGTTTTTTCTATTTTTTTATTAAATGTTTTATTTATATATATTTCACATCATTGTATTCTCTGGGGATCACCCACCACCTGCCCTTACTGATCACTCCCAATCATCCCTCCCTCCTCATAGTTGCATACTTTAGTTTGATTGTTAGCTTGTTTTGACTTTTTCTCCTAGCCTTTTGCTTGTTTTTCCTATATCCCATATATTAGTGAGACCATTTGGTTTCTGTCTTTTTCTTTCTGACTTGTTTCTGCTATGACAAACCTACAGCAAACATCATTCTAAATGGATAAAATCTAAAATCATTTCAATTAAGATCTGGAATCAGGCAAGGATGCCCACTCTTTCTACTACTTTTTAAGATTGTACTGGAAATTTTAGCTGGGCAATAAGGCAAGAGAAAGACATACAAGGGATACAAATAGAAAAAGAAGAATTGAAGCTATCATTATATGCAGGTGATATATGATTTCTATGTAGAGAACCCAAAAATGTCCACAGAAAAACTACCTAAGCAATAAAACAGTTCAGTAAGGTAGCTGGTTACAAAGTCAACACACAGAGTACAGTAGTTTTCCTATTTGCAAAAAGTCATGCAGAAGAAGAAAAAAAATTCCATTTACCATTGCACACAGAAAAATTTAAATACCTGGGAATAAACCTAACAAAACACATGAAATAGCTATACAAAGAAAACTTTAAAACACTGCTAAAAGAAATAGAAGAAGACATAAGGATATGGAAAGACATACCCTGCTTGTGGATTGGAAGAATTAATATTATCAAAATGGTCATCCTACCAAAGACAATCTACAGAATTCAGTGCAATCCCTATAAAAATTCCAAGGATATTCTTTAAAGAGAGAACAAAAATTACAGAAATTCATATAGAATAACAAAAGAACTTGAGTATCAAAAAGTCCCCTGACCAAAAAAAGGGAGGTAGTACTATTCTAAACTTCAACTTTTACCACAAAACCATAATAATTAAAACAGGATGGTACTGGTACAACACAGACAATCAGACCAATTGAGTACCCAGAAATAAAACCACACATATATATCAACTAATCTTTGATAAGATTAGTGAAAAACTTACATTGGAACAAAGATAGCCTATTCAATAAGTGGTCCTGGGAAAATTGGACTAAGACATGCAAAAAAAAAAAAAAAATGGACCAAGACAACTCCCTTCCTCACTTCATGTACAAAGACCAACTCAAAATGGTTAAAAGACTTAGATGTCAGACCTGAAACCAGAACATACATAGAGGAAAACTTGGGCAAAACCCTCCATGAATTACACTTCAAAAATCCATTTCTGGACACATCTACAGCTGGAACAAAAATGAAGGAAAACAAACAGCTGGGATTACATCAAACTAAAAAGTTTCTGTACAACAAAAGAGACAATAGACAAAACAAAAAGAAACCCAACTGAGTATGAGAAAATTTTTGTCCTCCACATAAGTGATAAGGGTTTGATAACAAAAATCCACAAGGATCTCACACAACTTCTATTTCTTTTGTGCTTATAAATTTCTACTGAAAAGAATGTTGACATCTCATTGCTGGTCCCCTATAGGTTACCTTACTTCTCTTGATATTTTTAGTATTTTGTTCATGTTGTTGGTTATTGACAATTTTATTATTATATGACAGCTTTATTACTATTTGTCTTGTCTTGAATTTTAATTTTGATTTATTTCCTATATTAAGATGATTTTCAGTGATTATTTCTTTAAATAGATTTTCTGTTTTTGTCATTTCCTTTTTCTTCTGGGATTCTGCAATACAGATATTATTTCCTTTAAGTCATCCCAGAGTTCTTATATTTTTTTCTTTTTTCTTTATTTTTTGCCTTGTTCAATTCTATTCTTCAAAATGTGTTCTTGAGATTGTTGATTCTCCTCATTCCTTCATTTTATCTGCTATAAGTGGTAACATATATCTGAAAAGTTGTGAACCTATAACTTGAATCATATGCATTGATGTAAACTAATACTATGCTAATAAAAATAGCACAAATATGAAATAACAGCAAAAATATATTTAAATATGTATGACTATATTCACAAAAGCTTA